>KK121105.1:105103-132895 GCA_000611955.2 Stegodyphus mimosarum | reverse complement strand
ACAATACGGTAATAATCGAAACAAACTTACTCGTTTTCTCTTGTAATATTCATCGTTATTCTTCCTAGGCTCATCCCGGCCGAGCCCCCAAAATCTGTAGGAATATAGGATCGGTACTTACTCTCTAGGCATATGATGTCTGTAAATATACTTCAGAGATGGTTGGTTGTCTAGGGTTCTCAATAATTAATCCAATTTAAGGAAAACTCGAAGATTTAATGGAAACATGAATAGTTGCTACAGACTACAGTGATTACATTCATAGAAGGAAATAGATGCGATTATTTACAGATGAATAGAAATCAGCGTCTTTTACATTCAACGTCTTTCAGTCGTGTTACCGTCTTAATGCGCAATCGTTGTCTGCGTTCTCTCCAGCTCAAGGGAAAAGTCCTTTCGCACAGCTTGCAGCATCATTTGATTATTATTGACGACGCCATCCCATATATATATATCAATATACCAGAGCCTGATCTTTGCATTAAAAAAATCACATCGCGGAAAACTGAATTTGAGATTCACATTACATGCATGGCATTGAAATTTATATAATATTTATTTCAGCTTCAACATTATTCATTTCCTATATTAAATCTTAGAAAGTCCTCCACGAAGGCATCCCTCTCCTTAGGCAGACAGCCCTCAAGGCTATGACATAATCACATAAACCAAACCCTGCAAAAAAATCAGGAACAGATCATCGTAACGCAGTAAACCTTTTCTCTGTGATCACCTCTGAAACTAACTATTTCTCATTATAAAAACAAATTCTGGTACTGAAACATCTTCTCTTTCAGATGATAAGCTCTACACAAAATTAAAATCATGTAGAACTGCTGGTGATCATCTTAGAGAGGGTGCACCGTATTTATTGAAGGTCAGAAATTTATTCAAGTAATTCTAAAAATGCAAATTAATCAACAAAATTTGGTATTAAGTACTTTGTTTCTGTAAGCATAATTAATAATAACTTCCGAGTTTGTTTTAGTGTGCATGATGACAGTTTTTTGCACTAATGAATGTCATTTGATTGACAGATATGAAGCATTTCTATTCAGGATCTGTTTGCTTGGAGGGTTGATTTGGTTTATTTGATTAAGGAAGGCATGTAAGGTGTCTATGTGCGAGGGATGGAAGATTTTCTAAGGAAAAAAAACTACCTATGTCCATGTTAGGCATATGGAAAACCAGGTAAGTGCTCATGCAGCTAACCTGTCCGTCTGGAATCAAACTCAGATCGAACTATCAGCGTTCCAGTGACTTTACCACTCAGCCACGGTTGGGCTGTGCTTGGAGGGCCAGGAAGGAGAATAATTGCACGCAGTGAAAACTGAATTCTAAACTAAAAGTATAAAGACAGCAATGGAAATTCATTTATCAACACCAGTTCTTATTAAATTAAAATACTGCATAAAATAAATTTATAAAGCTATTGAATGAAAATTTTCCGTTAACATATTTAAGACTGTGTAAGGAGTAATAGATTAAGAATTATTTTTAATATTATTAAGTAATTTTCTTTTAAAGGAATTAAAAAATGTAAAACAAACAAAAGCCTCTTTAGACAAATTATTCTACTATTAAAAATCATATACTACTGGAAATGACATCCCATTTTATCTAAAATTAAATAAATCCATTATTAGGTGATAAATCAAGTAGTGTAGAAATATTTAATATGAATAGACTCATCTCAATTATTTAAAAATCTGAATGTGAAGATGTGAAATATTAAGCGAAAAACGATTTCTAGATTATTCGCTAGAAATATGACATCCTGAAAAATGAGCCAAAAGGAGAAATGTATATATATATAATATATACACGCTTACACACACACGTATATTAATATGTATAATTTACATATGATTATATATTGAAGATATATGCATATGTGTGTATAGCCACGCACGCGTATAGAGCGAAATTTTGTAAAGTTTGAGATATATTACTTCTGGAACAATAAGGAAATAATACTTTAAAAAAAAATTTAAAAAAAAATAGTATCACTATAGAAAATTTACATTGCAAAGTAAAAATGATTTCGTTCAGCGACCGGCCTTCCAACAGAATGCAAACAAACGTCAGAAATGTGACATCACTCATGTGGGCGGAGTTAATAGTGATCCTCTCTGGATTGACATTCACCAAACCAAGCCGTTGTTCTAGCAGTGTACATTTTGCTTATATGCGTTCGGGAACAAATAATTTTTCCTCCGTTAGTGCGTCCAGATGAAAATTCTAACAGCTTACATAGAGATAACTGAGCCTGCGAATGAAAAATTAGATTCCAGTCTTGCGCGGTCTCTTACAACTGGGAATGCTTTCAATAGAGAATTTTTAAATGTTTCTTAAGTGTACGTTTCGGATCCCGGTCCCCCCAAAACTTTTGCCAATATTCTTGTATCAGCTGAGGGCTTGACCTTTTAAATTTGTCGTAGCGATGATAATTCTTTGCGGCTGGTTCACAGGATATAACGTGAAGTGTAACTTCAGCTGTTCTAGAAAGGTTATAACGGATCCTCTTCCGTCAAAAGTTGCTGTTGGCTTCATCGCCGCTCTCATCATTTCCACGATAAATCCGAATCTCTCCATGGGGTTTGGTTGTGGCTGGGGGAACTGAAAGGTAGGAGGGTTCAACGAGAAATCTTCGCTACCTAGCGGCATGGTTCGTTGAAAACAAGTTCGGGCGCCAAATGTGGGGTTTTACTTATTTAATTACAAAGTTCTGTCTTAGAACCCCACGAACACTAACAAGCGAATAATCGCTTGAGTGTGTGAACAAAACACGTAAGACTTAAGAAGGGTTGACTACCCTTTATTTTTCAGAATAAATACAATTAACTCCTACTTGGAGTCTACACAAAGCTTCTACTTGGGCTTGAATTTAAATAACTATGAATTTAAACAAAACTAGCTTAACTAAGCTATCTGAAAGGTATAACCGAAGCTATCAGAAATTTAAGTAGTTGGTCCCTAAATATTAATTAAATCGGCGAAGCCAAGCAAGGGCCTAAACTATGGCCAAGCGTAGTAGCTACGAGAGAATGTAGCCAAAAGGCAAACGCGCGCTAGTCAGGAAATCAGACTCTCTCTGTAGAAATCGATGAAGCGTCGACTTAAGTAGTACTCTTACTCATTTGCAGTAACTGCGTTTCTAAATTTACATTCTGGCAGGAAATTTTAAGCTGAAATTAGAATAAGATAGGAAAGAGACAAAACTTAAAATAACTGTTAATAAACTTAGGATAAACCATACAAACTGATTAAAATTCTTTGCTTATATATGGTACTTTTTTCTGTTAAAAATAAATATAAACATATGTAATGTACAAAAGCCCTTAAGCAAAAGTTAGCTCTTATAAAGTATTTACATAATTATATTTATTACAAGAATTATTTTTTTACAAGAATTAATGTCTCTTGTACCTTTCATTCTGCTGGCCTTTGACTGCAACGCAAATATAATTATTTCATGATATAATGACATTCGCGTCCAGGTTACTTTCCATAGAAAATCATTTTTTCCTTTTTTAAATTAATACTTTTAAATTACAGAACCGACGCTCTGGGAATGAAATTCAGAAATTTGTGATAAAAATCTGTAATCTTGCTTTCTAAACCTGTGCGTACTAGTAAATAAATAAAGTAAATAAAGTAAAGAAGTAAAATGAAATCGGAAATACACTGATGAAATATAAAATTTAAAATAGTCGTAATATTCCGTAAATAATTGTGCCCACTAGCTGCCAAGCAGTAAGACCGCTGAATGTTTGTATTTTGAACGGGTTTCAAATTGCAACGAAGGGACTCTCTCTTGTAATGTAAATACGAAAACGTCCTCTGCGAAGGGTACCCTCCCTTTATGCTGACAGCCCTAACGGGCTTTGCCACAGTCAGAATCAAAGTTTCTGTGCTGTAAGCGTGGCACGTTGTACTGGTGTGACATCACTGACTCCTAGTCATGGATCTTATAAGAGACCTGTCTTAAAAAATCTATGCTCCTACTCTGATCGAAAGTAATTACTCCCTTAGTGACTTCTTTCGGTGACTTCTGTAAGTAACATCGGCGTTGCAAGAGCCCAATCTTGTTTGTATTCCTATCAATAGAAAAATCCTAAACATTAAACAACTGTGAATTTTTAAGTTCAAAAGTGCTCTCCTCGAATGTAATCAGCATGAAAATTTGGCAAGTGACAAATATTTGAACAGAACGCTAAACATTCACTTGCAGAGCTCTGCAAAGAGATTTACAATACATTACTATCTTTTACGCTTTCTTTTTTGGTAGATTAGGAACTTTCAGGTATTTTTATTTTAAGTACGACGCAAATTTTAATTTATATAATCTTATAATCTGCCAGTGAACACTGACCGCAGATAAGCAAATGTCATCTTCTAAAAAGGGATTTATGCCCCAGTTCATAACTTTTGTGTGTGGTATACTTTCTTTTATTATTATTCATTAATTATTTATTTCTAACGAATCAATCAACTGGCTTTTAAACTCCTTAAACAATGCTGCTTTTCTTTGCTTTTTCAATCAACCGTTTTCGGTTAAATGAAATTCAGTGCTTCAGAGTTTTACTTCATGAATTCAGTGTTTCAGAGAATACATAATTAATTCTAGATGGGAACAAAATAGAAGTTCACATCACACACAAAAAAATTTATCACACTTGTCAAATTTATTTTCATTACGAAAGTAAAGAATTTTAATTTACCAAATTCTTTGACTTGAGGAGTAATCGGTTTTTCTAAAAATGTATTTTCTCTCCTTTTGTTATAACGTCACATATACGTTGTCCTTTCATTCCTTAAACTAAAATATTAAAACGAAACTTTTAATAAATAAACAGTAAGCTTGTTTTTAAAAGTAACTGGAACTTAAGTTACGCCATTAACGTTGAATTTTACGTACACAGGTCAGATTTCAAACAAAAGGGAACTTTTGCACCACTTAGTCTGAATTATACGAGAAAACCATATGTCGTTTGATTACTACTTTTGGCAAATTTACGCGCACCTCTGGAGTAATGAAACTCTAGTTTACGGTTTGCACAGAAAGGAAAGCAAAACCTGTAAGTTTAAAACTCAGTTCGACCTTACATTTGTAGCGATGAAAGCATAATGAAATGATTATTTGAACGAATTTCACTTCATTATGAATGATTGTTTTATAATGAATGAATGTTCAGTCCTAAATAAATAATTGTTTCGTGAATTTAACGCGCAGCTAAGGCTTTCCGATTTTATCGAATTTAATTGTGATTTTCCCTTCGAATTACTTTAATAATACTTTCAAAATTTTCTGAAGGGAGGATTTACAGAATAGCAAATTAGAAGTAACAGTCAAGAAAGGAAGTGATTAGCATTTCCTGTCTCTTAAGGAAATATCATTGAAATGTAAATGAAAAAACAAATGGCGTCCCAGAGAAAGAAAAAAAATATTCACTTATCAATTAGAGGCGATAAACATATATTAATTTTCATGAAGCAAATAGGCCGTCGGATTTGATATCAAGCAAGGAAATTAATTTCCTGAACGGAATATGGCCTGCCGGCTTTTTCAGATAAGAAATGGAATTATATCCATTCTTGTAGCGAAAGGCTTTTCATTAATTACTATTACTGTTGGCCCATCAAACTTGTCTACATTGAGTTCCTTAGAGCCTGTAAATCTTCTTCGATCAAAATGCAGTTTATTGTCGTAGTTTTCCTCGTTGCCCTTGGTAAGTATATTTTCACAAATGAAGCACATGAAAATTAATTTGTTACTTGCAATCTTAATTAATGAACTAATTTTTAAAATGTACGTCATATAAATACCCTTTTTCTCACCGAAAGGAAGTTTCTCTTAAGGTATTTGTTCAAAGTTGTGAAGTATTGGAATGTATTTCTTTACAGTTATTTTTTATTGTTAAAATGTATTTTGCATTTTTCTCTATTAAGTAAATTACTGAACATGTTTTTGGTATCTTTCAATAAATGAGCGAAAAAGGAATAACCGGTTAGTATTACCAACAAATTAATTGACGTTATTCGTAATTTCATTTCAAGCATAAAATCACAGCGCGTTATTCCATTTTTGGCATTCTTAGCGTATTTTTCAAATCGTTCATTAAAAGTTATGCAATTTTAAGTAATTTCAAAGTAACTACAAAAATTCCATCTCCTTGTAAAATATAACGAACATTTATGAAGACACACTGTATGCTTATATTTATTTAGATGTAAATTTACTATTAGAAGAATAACTGGTGCACATTAATACTATATTGAATTCGATAGAGACAAAATCTTATTTTAATAAAATAACCTTCTGTAATACATATTATATATAAGCACAGACTAATATTTAAAACACGCATTAAGATAATTTTTCATTTAATTTTTATGTTAAATAAAAACATATTTACCTTAAACGACGATGTTTAAAGTACTGAATTATCTACCTCATAAAATATTTTATCATGCCATTTCATAGACTGAGTGAAATGTAAGTCGTGTTCGTATCCAATAGAGCACCTTTCTATAATTCTTTAAAATACCTTCATATAATTTTATAACTGCAGGCTCACCTTATAGAGTCTTTGGGTTTTCTTAGGTAGCATACAACTTAGACTATACGTAGAAGACGAAATAGCGAATTCTCGCTATGTCTTGAAGAACAAATACTGCAGAAGAAAGGTTTTAAATAACCTTTTTATTTAAACGTTATTAAAACAGATGCACGCACTTCGTGTTCACAAATCACCACCACTTGCGACTAAGGTAATTTAACAGAAAATAAGAATGTAACAAATCACTAATAAATTAAGATATCTAACGACTGGCTCCTTTAGCTTAACTAACGCTAAATTGGCTGCACACAACAAAGCCGAGCCTAGAAATATCAGTATAAATCTGACGGGTGTCTAACAACGGCTAGGGAGCTAAATTCAAAAACGAAGCATAAACTCGAAACGCTGATACTCTTTTCGAACTCTTGAAACGCAACTTAAATGCTGCTTCTGAAACACATTTAGAATTTGCATCTATGTGATAACAATTTACATGCCGGCGGGAAACTAAAATCAGGAAGGAAAGGAATCCTTGCAACCTTATAAAATGAGGATTTCTTATTATTTGAGACAATACCGTAACAGTTATTTATTATTATATTAGACGTCTTTGTCATTAACCGAATTATGATTTTTTTTTTATTCCCGAGCTTGTACGTAAAAAGATGTGGGGAATATAAATGGCTGCAATATTGATATTTAGAAATAGCAATGAAACCACTTTCTAGAATTCGTTGTACGAATTTAACTGAGATATTTTATTAACTGTCATTTTTTGGAACTGTGACGAGATGTTTTAGAACTGCGAACTTATGATCTTTTTGCCATTCGAAGAAAGCACTAAAAAAAGATTGTCTCATTATGTTACACAGACGAGTAATATATAATTATATTTGAAAGATATACTATTTAAGACATCTTGTAGTTGACAGTAGTTCATCGATTTCGGCCCACCTACGGTTCAACAGTGGTACTTTGATCCGGGTTCAAATCCCGGGGAAAGGCCGAGCTGCATGTTGTATTTTTATATTTTTTCCAGGTAAGTGGACACGAGCCACTTTTCCTTTAAAGTCCACCACGAAGGCATCCCTTCGCATAGTCCCTCGATAATCATATTGGGATATTAACAGAATTACAATCACTAAAAATACTATAGGAATGACATATATAAGAAAGATTACTTTCAGTTCGCTTAAATTTCTCTTTAATAATTTTGCTTTATAAGTCGTCTTTATTAACAGACCTTCGATTTTGTGTTTAATCGCATATGGGCACGAATATAGGGATAAATAAAATTTTAATTTGCGGAGGCGAGCGCAGTTATCTAAAATGAAGTCGATTTTTCAGTATTAATTTTTTCCTTTCTCATATTCTTGAACATTACGCAAACGCAATAAAGAAATAATATACATTATTATATGAAACAGTAGAATAACTTATGAAATAAATTATAAAAGAATATCATAATGTGTTTTAGTTTGAAAACAAGCACAATAATTTTGTTTTACTAACGCAAGTAAAGATTTCAGGATTACTTCCAAAAATAATTTTCTTATAATGCCTAAAACTTGCTTCAGTCAACAATCTGAAGTTGAGATTCATTGAAAGATGTCTAAATTTCTCCTCGTTTTCTTAGAAGACTTGGGAAGATTGGTAACCTAGTTTTTTGGTTTTCGTTCAGTTATTAAATTCATCGCATGCATTCATAAACCAGTTGTATACATTAATAATAATACTCAGGAGTCGTTCCAACACGTATTTCTAAATGACATAGCGCAAGTTGAAAATGAAGCAATAGGCTAGATTCATTTTCCTATCAAGATTTTAACTGACATATTTCATTGCAGAAGGAAATAGTACAGCATTAATTTTATAGGCCTTTACATTTTGCGGTATATTTACGTGTTAAATCTGCTTCAAAATATCAACTACAATTAATCTGGCGAGTGAGCAGGGCTAAAATGCTACAGAAACAGATGCGTTTAACCACAAAGAATACTGCAGTTCAAAGTTGTGAGGTCGCTATTAATCTGGAACTAAGTAAGTCCTGCAGACATTACTAGACAAGCTAGCGAATTAGCGCTATGTCTTAAAAACTCAATTATCACTATGTCTTAAAAACTCACAAAGTACTGAAGAATGTTTTAAAACAACCTCTTTTACTTAATCTGAACTTTTAACATAAAAGGCAAGACTTGTGCTACAGACAAACCACCTCTCGTAGCAATTTAATTTAAAAAATAACAGTCAATTAGATTTAAACGTTGATAAAGTAGCCTAAGACTACACATTCAATAAACTAAGCTATAAGCTGGCTCAATAATTTTTTGGTATGCAAATTTAAGTATCGGCCAGCAAGAAAATGCAAAAAGCCAGAATAATCATTTTCAGATAAAGATTGCGAAATTCTCATAGCCCAGCGCGAGTGCCAGAAACTTGTAGGGATTTATATTTGCTTTAAATAACCAATTTAGTTTAAGTTATATTTCCTTTTCTAAAAGCCTTCATTTCCCTAATTGTCAATGCCAGAATATTTAAAGTTGGTAGCGCGCGTGAAGTAATGCAAATTCTATCTTGAGGAGAAAAGGTTTAAATATCGAGTTCTAGAAGGGAAAGTTAGAGAGTTGGGCAAGCCCCTGTACGTTTGAAGCGTGAGCTTCTGTTTCTGCATTTATTGCTGGTTAACGGGGCGTAACAGCTATTACTTCGTTGCGGTGACCAGACAAAAGCCCACTGGACGAAAGCGCACGCGACAAAAGTCCACAAAAAAGACCCCACTGGGATAATTTCCCACACTACAAATACCCACACCGATGAAAGCGCACGTTGATGAAACCCACACCGATGAAAGCGTAGGCCCACGCAGCTAAAAGCCCACATCAATATATATGCTATGTTGAAATAAATATTTTCCGCCATTTTTTTCAACTATACAAAACAGATTCATCAAAAAGATAAAATAAAAAATTAATTAATTAAAGTAAATTAAGAACAAATAAAAAAATCTGAATGCTTTCAGGTTTTGCATTACGCCCAAAGGGGCGTTTTTTGAACGTTTTGTGTGTTACCGTATTAAATATCACGTTCTTCGCACTTAAAGAACAGTTTCAATATTGCAAAATGATTTTAAAATGAACGTATCTTTAAAATTTCCGAAACATAGTTTTTTTTTTTTTTTTTTGGTGCAGTGTTTCGTACATAGCTCGCTTTGAAATCGTCGAATTTCTTAATCAAAAATTCGTTAAAGTTTTGCAAAATATTAAATAGATAATAGAACAAATTCCAAATTTGGGCTTCCACATGCCCATATTTGGGTGGAAACGTACGTTATTCAAAATTCGATGGTTCTAGGTGCCTTTTTTTTATCACAATGTGAAAAACATATATACAGTTATGCAGATTCTTCATTATTTAATTTCTTTAAATATAACACAGGGCGATAATATTTGATGGCAACAATTTTAAAAGGGAACCGACATTTAAAGTATTCAACACTAAATGGCAAAACTAAATTAATAGCCCTTCTGGGCTGACGCTCTTTAGGCTAATAATTTAACAATAAATTTAAGTAGCGGAATACATTTTATTTTGGACTCCGGCTGAAATAAAGCACTGCATGTACATAGAACAATCAAAATAATGTAATTAAAAACATATACATGTATGTGCAACCTTGTTATTATATTTACAGGACAAAGGTAAGTGTAGCTCGTATAAGTCCGATAAAGGGAGGTGAAAGAGAATGCTGGCCACACTGCTTCTTTTAATTCTACGAAACTATAAGGACTATAAAATATGTGTAAATTTTCATCATACACAGAGAATAATTTATGAATAATTTAAAAGTTCAGAAATTTTGCATGTAAGGAATTTAATATGGAGAATTGAAGCCGAATGTTTATTTCAAAGAAAAAAGATAAAAGTACCGTATAATATTATGAATAGGAGAACATTTGTGTGTGCTATCATAAATAATGTTCTAATAGTGAATTAAAAACACACTTTCAAATAATTTAGTTAAATTTTGGCAACTTCGATTTTACGTACATTAATTGCATTTCCACTTGAAATTTCATTTTTAATCGTACCAATTATTATTTATAAAAATTTTTCAGAAAGTCATAGCTGTTTTGGATTTTCGGAAAATGTGTGCTCTTTTTAAATAGGCATTCGTCTTGTGAGCTTTTGTCATGCAGTTTTCTAACTGGCCTCTGGCTATTCAGGCGAGAAACCATTGCGTTCCTTTTCTTTTGCCTCCAGCTGACTGAAAAAGCATTTAAAGCATAAAGTGGAGACAGCCTTGCTTAATTGCTTTATCCCCTGAACGACCAGGGAGGGGGGCAAGAGAGCATTGGATGTTTGTGAGAAATAAATTAAAGAGGATTTAAGACATTTTTTATTAATTATTAGAAAATAACAATATCTGAAATTCCGCTTGAAGTTTAAAAAAAAAGCCCTTTCTTGCATTTTCTTTAGTCTATTTTTTGAACTATTTATATCTAAAGATTTAGCTAAAATTTCAAATATTTTAAACATTTTCAGTAACCGGAAAACAAAAGGAATGAAATATTACTGAAGTTGATTTGAAAATATTTCTTAACCATTTTAAAGAGATAATTCACTGTTTTAGAAGTAGAATGCAGAGTGGAAAAATATCTTAGTTCCTGACTGGAGAGTGTCCCTAACAACTTTTTGATGAACTAATTAAACATGCCTGTTATATCGAAGCAGAACCGTTGTTTAAATGTCAAACTATTGAACTATTTCTAAAAAATTTAATTATTACATACACTCTTAGACGGGGGAAAAAAAGATGCACCCAGAAGATATAAAGCAAATTGGACACAAATTGATATGCATACAGGTTTCGACGGAAAATGCAAAATTTTACATTTTGGCTACCAATGAATGAACGGTTGCCGCTGTAGCGCATCGCATCTGCGCAACTGGCAAGATATTTAAAAGCAGAAATTAGCAAGTGGTGTCGGGCTCATTCGCACTGGAATGTCACTGACTGGAGTAGAATAGTCTTCAGTGATGAGTCCCGCTTTGATCTGAGCCCCGATGACCAGCGAAGGCGAGTGAGACGCCTCGGACAGCGATGTGATACCAACCTGACTGTCTTCCGGCAGACAGGCCGACAACCAGTAGTGATGGTCTGAGGTGCCATTTTATATTATAGTAGAACCCCTTTGGTTGTCATCCGTCGCAACTTTACAGCACAGCGATACGTCGATGAAGTTCTAAGGCCGTTGTGTTGCCCTTCATGTCACGCCACCATGGGCTTACATTTCAGCAAGATAATGCCCGCCCCCACACTGCACATTTTCTACTGCTTGCCGAACATTACCTTGGCCAGCAAGTACGCCGGATCTCTCTCCTATTGAGCACCTTTGGAGCATTATGGGCAGGGCCCTCCAACCAGCTCGAGATGTTGACGATCTAATCTGCCAGTTGTACAGAATTTGGGGCGATATCCCTCAGGAGGACGTCCCCAACCTCTATCAATCGATGCCAAGCCGAATAATAGCTTGTATAAGGGCCAGAGGTGGTCAAACCCGTTACTGACCTTTTCACTTTGTGAAGCTCTATCACTTCAATAAATCATTCAATTTTTTCTGAAACTGTAATCATTTGTTTTTCTGTACATGTACATCACTACTATCGACACACTCCTTCTTGGTACGCGTCGTTTTTTTTTTTTTTTTTTTTTTTTTTTTGTGTCTAAGAGTGTATATTAAAATGTGGGCAAAAAATGATACGGTCGTACGGTTGAAAACTGATTTAATCATTTGAATAATTTAAATAACGAAGATTCTGAACTCAAAAATAACAGCATTTATGAACCATTAGCCCAGCGTAGATGAGCTGCTAAAGTTTCAGCACAACTATACAACAGTACTTAAATGTAAAGCGTTGTAAATAATTTTCTAGTTCTAACATATTCTGATAGTAAATACTGATGTAAACAGATTATGTTTGAAAAAATGATTTGTAACGTGGGAACATCACGCCTGTATCTAGTGCAATATGTAATATACTGAAACATGATGCTTGTATCCATTACAATAGTTAACCACCATAAAACATGAACTTGTACACATGTATCGCTATGTACATCATGTAATGTAATTCATTTTACTTGAGCTAATTTAACACTGAAAGGTAGAAGTGCCCTTGATGCCGCCGTCGGTGACAGAACTTGCAGTGCTGAAGTCACAATTTCATCATGATTCTAGGACGCCGGAAGGTTGATGGTTTTCTAGTCAGTGTAACGGGCTAATACCTACTTACTTTGAGTAAATATTAGGTGGTCCCTTCACTTCTACGTAACATAACATAACACCACAAGTAGTAGTCTATATGTTAAGCATAAAGTTGTTCTTGTAAATAGCTCTGTTGAATAAAAGGTTTCAACCTTCATCCTTGTTCTGTGGTTACTGAACGCCATGTTGACTATGAGTTTGGTTCATGTGATTACGGGAAAACCTCGAGGGCTATCTGCCTGAGGGAAGAGATGTCTTCGTGGATGACTTTCTGAGAGAAACTGGCTCGTATACACGCTAGGTGTGGGGAAATTCAGGAAAACGCCCATGCAGCCAGCCCGTTAGCGAGATTTGAACCTTGGACCGAACTACCAGTGTTCCTCGATTTTCCCGCTCGATAATGAGAAGTCACCAGCAATTTTACAGATGGTGATTGACTCTTTGCATGACATTCAAATATAAAAATTAAATAAAATTCTACTTTTTATTGGAGTTAGTTTCAGAAAAAAATTCTATTTATTCCAAAAGAGGAAACAAAATTTTGAGCATTTGTTGAGATTAGGTAGTATGTATAACAACTTACATATATTACATTCTAAAAGTGAAACAAGTATTTTTTCGATTGATGGAATGAATCTCATCTAAGACTTAATCTTCTATTTTCAATTCGCGAAATTTACTAGACATTCTTCATTTGAAAATAAATCTGAGACAATTATGAAAGAGTCAGTGATGCAGTTTTTAAGCTTTCATGTAGGCAACAAGGCTCACCAGCGGCCAAGCGATAAAAACGTTGAACACTGGTAGTTCGGTCTGGGATTCGAATCTCGGTAGAAGGGCTGACTGCATGGGCCCTTTCGTGGTTTTTCCTTTGTGTAACGTGTATACGAGCCAGTTTCGTTTAAAACGCCCTCCACGAAGGCATCCCTTTCTTGCCTTAGTGCCATTTCGTACTTTCTCTCTTCATGCCCAGTTCGAAATAATTGTGTTTCGTCCTCTGCCGTCCTTACCTATTCTCTCTTTCATTCGCTGTTCGAAAAGTCACTATATGATTAAGAGAAGACCTTTTCAGAGGAGATGACCCTTACTACTTGAAACTGACTTAGCTTTTGAGTTCTAATACTTGTTAAACATTTTCTTTAGATAAATTTATTGAGCAGAATAATGAATTTCAGTCATGTTCAAGAAGTGTGTATTTGAATCTAGTTCCATTTTTGTTATATAGTGTCCCTTTTTTTCAATTTCACATACTTCTAATACAATCGAACCACTGTTCCTCTGCTTTGACAGGAAATAAAAATGTAGCAAATGTGTAACTAAGATTAATGTATATGTTTTAATAAAAAAATATAGTTAAGCCTTCTATAAACGCTATTATTCACGGTTTTAAAGGATTTTGGAGTTCTGTAGATGTGCTGGTCTTAGAAATGTGATAATCACTGCTAGCGTTTGTTTATGTTCTCAAAAAATACAGGTTTCTTTCAAAAGGGGACCTCTTAGAAATGTCGTCAATAGATGTAATTTACTATAATTATTTTCTAATGGATAATTTAATTAATTTAATCTAATGTCAATTAGAAAACGGCTATTTACACTAGGAAGATTTAAGAGCAATATAACTGTAATTTTTCTTTCACAATCAGCTATTATATAAGATTAACTACTTTTTGTATATTTTTCATGGTACATAGCTGATATCCATATGTCTTTAACAAATATACAGCAGATGTAAGACAAATTCTTAAAAATTACAATTTGAAACATTAATACTAATTTTCAATTAGTATACATAATACTATTAATGAATGATGAATTTATATAATATGTATACTTAATATATCTGTACTTTGAATCTAAAAACGGCGAACTTTGAATTTGATGATGCTGTAAATATATATTGATGCAGTTACAAATCTTCACAAACTCTGATAACAGGCTACATATTTATTACTATGGTTTGAGGTGTAACTGGTATAAAATTAAAATTAAAATGTTACATAACGCACATGTACGTTGTAGCATTCCAATATTATGAGACTCTACGATGACTTTTCGAAATATTTATGGTTTAAATTAATAAATAATTACTAAATCATTTTAAATAAATGAGTAGAATTTGCAGAATGACCTGCAATTTATGGCTAATATGGAATCTATAAATAAAGTAGAAATGAAATTAAATACTTTATGCAGGATCAAGATTTTATTTTAGTGCTTCAAGAGTAATTTTATTATTATAATTCAATAAATGCATATCAGTTTAGCTGAACAGGAATACGTTATGCCTTTTTTTCAATGTAAATAAAAAATAATTTCTTTGTTCTCAGGCAAATACTCAACATAAGCTGCATAAACAAAGTTGTGAAAGCGGAAATTAGTGGCAACATAAATGGGCTTATAGTATGACAACGTATTCTCGAATTTTATACATAGTTTAATTTAGTATTTTTTACTGAAAAGGATAGTAATCAGTTGTGTACTATTATGAATTAACATCAAAATCTTTGTTTTAAATTTTCATTTCTAGCAATTAAGCTTAAGTTTTACTGAAAATATGTATAATAAATTGTTTATTTTAAATTAACGTGATAGAATAATTCAGGTCTGCCATTTGTTAAAACGTCCCAGTCTCGCATAGTCGAATTTCAGACAGTTTCAGTATTTTAAAAGATTTTTGAACTTTGGCATTTGTTAACGCCAAAGAAGAAAAAAAAGAATTGCTTTTTTTTAATTTAAATTTTCATTGTAGAGTTCTTTAATTTTACCTTTTTTTGCAAATGATTTTATTGCTATACAATGTCATAATCTCTGAAATGCTATTAAGTAGACAATATTCATTATTTATAAAAATCTTAAGAAATGAATGTATTAATGAAAAAATATAAATTATTTTTTGCAGCAAATGAATATCATACACAGCTTTCATTTCTCTGTGTCTCAGATTCCTAAATGATGTTATGCTCCCTTTTGTGCATATTAATATTTTATACTCAATAACTGGCAAATATCTAATTTTTCACAATAAGGAAAGTAAGGTGAGAAAATAAAAACAACGTACGCAATGTTTCATGTAGAAAGTAATATCAAGAGCAATTATTTACAACATTAAACACTATATATTATAATAATGCAAAAATTACTTATCGGGTGCAAGTTTGCGATTTTCGTGACTCTTTAAAAATCGTCGGATTATTGATATTTATGGTCAATCAGAAAAGTTTTGAACCAATGAAAAATCCAATTCAAAATGCAAAATAATGATTAATATATATAACTTATAAAATGTAATTTACAATTGATTCTATAGTACGAATAAAAATGCAAAAACGATAAATTAAATTTTACACAAAATCTATAATACATTACTTCTGTTTTTCCATGTACACAGCGATCTGCTTTTGCTAAAAAAATCAGAAATTGCACAAACTCGGCATTGCATACCGACCATGATCATGATTCTCCAATAATAGTTGAAACTTTGAAATACCCTTCAACGTAATGAAAGTAAAAGAGATTTTCTATTTCAGCGTTTAAAAATAAACAGACATCTGAAAAGTGACCAGGAGAGAAATATCCCACAACTCCACCGCCTCAATTAAAAAAGAAATGTTTTGAGCATAATAACTCTACAGCAAAAGTCAGGTTACCAAAGTAATATCATTAAACAACAACAAAATCACCAAATTTAACTTGCATCTAGTATTTCACCTTAGCAAATAAAAATAAATAAAACTTACCTTTAGTCCTTGGCTTTTGCAGAATATATCTGTGTCCGAATCTTCGAAGTGTAAACTATTTTTTACTTTCAAATGCTTATGCTGTCATCTTTCCCTCAAGGCAGCTGAAAGAACAATTTCCAGCAGTCGGAAGTCACAAATTATACTACAGAACGTTTGCTTTAATTATTTCTAAAAATGACTCCACACCTCTGCTTTCAACTACTCTAAACATATCCGCTCCTTTCATACGAGCAAACACTCATTTCTCTTTGACTCTCTTCTTTCCATGCAATTTTTGCTTACCAAATTTACTTTCATCCAATATCCACAATCACACCTTCCCATCTAGCATCACATTCTCTTTCAAACGCAACTTATGCAAACTTTCCTAAATTCTTCCAACCAGTCACAGTCACTTTGTAAGGTTTTAGTTTAAACTAACAAAGTTTTATTTTAATTTCCCCTTTCCTATGATTTCTTATTTAAACTTCCCGTTAGAATGAGCGCGCGTTTCAGCTTTATGCTAATTTGAAGTGTAGCCAAGTTTTGGTATTTAACCGTTAGCAAGGAACTATTTAGGGTGTGAGAGAGCTTTTAGTCTCAGATCACTGCTGCTCTGTTCGACGTTCGCCTGACTAGCTAGTATTTAAATTCTAAGCCTTAGCGCTGTTACTCTATTACTTATTGAAGTAAATCTAAATGCGTTAGTATTAGTTAAATCTTGCTACGCACCATTTAGCATAGAGGCCAACCTCGCGTTTATAGCTCTGTGAGCAACGACTACTTAAATTTCTACTTAACTTTAGTTTAAATTATTTGATTGTTCAGTTTAGACCCAAGTGCGGTAATTATTTTCTGTTATGCCTCCCGAGTTGGGAAGTGGCTGTATATAATTGTGGTTTAATAAAAGAGGATTTTAAATTCTTCTTATATGCAGTCATTCTACCACTTAGTCACAGTTTTCTACCACAGAACATAGCTGCATTCAGCTCCCTGTTCAAGATCAAGACTTAGTTTACTTCACGAATATGTTCGCCAAGAGTATGCACCGAACACACAGTCCTGACAACTTTATACAACAAAATTAATATATTATTTTGTTATTAGGGTTATAACTCAAAATTAATATATTATTTTGTTATTAGGGTTATAACTCTAAATTAATACATTATTTTGTTAATAAACTATTTATACAATCTTAACTGAAATCATTGCAGTACCGTATATACACTACGTGACAGTAAAAATGGAACGCCCTGAGCGCATGCGCAGGAAGTGATGAAAATCCGCAAAAAAAGAGAGAAACCGCAACGAACAATAAATGATATTTATTACAGCATCACAAACTTATAATGCACTATTACATGACTAATAATGCACTTTTGGGCATTATCTCGCTATGTTAAATGCTAAAAATAGCACGCAGCACACAAAAAAGTAGATTAATGATAAAAAAAAGTATTTTGCTCTCTAAAATTATAAATGTAACATTTTATTAAATATATCTTAAATAAAATCACTTAAAATATAATAAATAATCACTTAAAATATATCTTAAATTTTCTTCAAATATGAAGCTATAAACAATAACCAAATAAACATTCTCTATTAAATCACTTAAAGCATAACTGCAACCTGCTTTTAACAAGAGGCGTAGCCAGGATTACGTTATAAAAAGGAGTATATATAGCTCTTATACAGGTAGCTCTCGATACTTTGCCATAATCTGAATAGCCCAAATCCAGTCCGAAATGTTTAGACAATTCCAAAGAGCTATGTTCTAAGTTAGTCTGGGCCACCGATGCCGAGTACTGTATGGGCGTTTTGGTAATTTTCCCCCGGTGAGTAATGTAAACCAATTTCCTTTAGAAAGTACTTTTCGAAAGCACCCCTTCTCTTAGGCAGATAGCTCTCACATGTTTTGCTTTATGAACCAATAGCATCTAAGTTATTTTGGTTAATTATATTTCTACTATGTAACTGAAGTTAGAAAATGAAGTATGTAACAAGAGAAAAAACTGAGCATGCTTCCTTTTTTAAATGCATTGTTAACGCGCTTGTTTTGTAAGATTTGCTTTTACTTTCTGTACATGTAAAAATGTATACATAAATATGAGTTAATAACTCGTTATGGTAGTCTTTTAGAATAGTATAGCACTGTTTTGTTGTTTAAATCCAAATATCAGATAAGAAGCGCTTGTATTTTTTGCATATCTATCTAGCTATGGGAAAAGCCGAAGAATGTGGTGAAGAAAAAGCTGAACAGTGTGTAGATAATTTGCTAACTCTTCTACTTGGAGATACCAACGAGCAAGAAGTCTGCAGGTAACTTTAGAAGATATCGTTACTTCACTTCCATACAACGTCACAGGCAATTTAATTCAAAAACACTTCAACCAGTCATAACTAATTTTGATTAACACTGTTGCGTGCTTACGGGTTCATAACAGATTGAATACACACAGATCCGATGATAGATTGATAAAATTTATTTTATTAAAAGAAACACTTCAGAGTTCTTAAACTTACCACAGAAATACTCGTGCAGGTGTTCACAGTATCACAGAGTACAATCAGTAGTTACATTTCGAACTACTAAAAACGTTAAACACAACGCAAGCACAGCGCATATAAAAAAGAAGCTAATCCAGAGATATCTTAAAACTCCGAACTGATACTGAACTAACAACTCACAACAACAACTGAGGGCAGATGCTCTCTCCAGCCTTATATAGTTTTCACCAGGCCACCAAGATATTTCTAGTACTTCCTGTTTCACGAAATTATTGGAAGGCCTGTGAGGGCCAGATACGATTACAGCTAAGATAGTGACCAATTACATTTATTCAATTACAATACCTATTACGGAGATATTTGGCGACATTTTGAGATTTCTCACCCAATTTGGCGAAAACAATTAGTCACCGAAACCACTACCAGCATGGCGCTATCTCTCCAGTTTAGCGAGACAACTATTTACTGAATGAAATAGACTTGCCCCTGTATTCTTATTTTTCCGGCAGAGCATCCTTCCTCTAGATTTTTTTGTTACATTATACAAAAAAATATAACAACTGCACATACAATTTCACTAAAATTATCCGTATATGTACGAAATTCGTAACGATACGTACCTTATAAACAGAGAAGCAGTTGCATAATACATTCACACCTTCTCGTACTTTATTTATTCCATGAGCCACTGATCAAAGACTAGTTTTATTATTGTAAATCAATAAAAAGTAACATCTTAGTTTATTTGAACAGATATTTTGTTTTACTTAGATGAAAAAATATTTTTGTTTAATTCCAAAATTAGTTTTATTTTAATTTTTTGTTTGCATAATTTATATTTCCATTTTCTCTATGTTTTATTATTTTATTTTAGTTTTTCTTTGCTTAATTTATAATTTTATGTTTTTAGTAATAACTGACATTTATGTGAAAAGTAATTTTCAGATTTTAAAGATATATTAATCTCTCAGTCATATGCTTAGAAATTTCATTCATTTTTAGAGTAGCTTGATGGAGTTAATTCAACAGATTTATTAAATGAAAATTTAATTTAAGAAAGAAATTAACTATTGAACAATTTTGACAATCATGTTTCATATTGAGAGAGAAAAGCTGCAAATATGTTTTCTAATTCATTTGCCAAATAATATTATTGCTTTTAAATTTTGAGAGATAAACATTTTGAAAAGATAGTAAAGTTGTGTTAATGTGTCTTTTAATAAATTTCATGACAAACGGTGTAAAAGAGGAATATGAAATACTTACAACTTTGGGCTGCTAGAAATGGGTATGGATTTTATTCATTTAAAAAAATGAATAAATATTCAAAATGTCACACGATGGGGAAGAAAAGTATATCAAGCATTTTACATGTCTGCCGTACGACGTTATGATAAAGAGATTACGCATTAAACATAGAGATTGTCTCCCTTTCGTCATTCTGGTGCTCAAACTGTTATAGCCTTGAGCCCGGGCTCGATTCCTGGCTAAATTATACGCGTTTGTAAGTGTACAGTGTCTTTGTGGCATGAAGATTCTTCTACTACTTTTACGGGTAACAGTCCTTTCGAGAGATCTATGGTAAGAGAAGAGGAGTATAAGACGCTTAGGTTTGTCCCTTCGGAAGTTTCGTCGCCAAAGCGGTAACAGATGTGAGTAAGCTCGCTCTGTCACTTATGAGATATAAAAGGCCTAAACCAACCGCAGGTGCAATCCATCCTAGTGATCCGGAAATACAAAACCAGAGATCGACTCACCTGTAACATCACTATGTTTGGGAAACCAGTTCCCATCGTAACGACGGCAAAATATCTCGGCGTAATTTTCAACCGAAGTTTTACTTGGACAAACCATATAAGCTACGTGTGTGGAAAAGCCTACGGTATAATTAAACGACTTTATCCGCTACTCGCCAAAGACTCTGGCCTCAGCCTCAACCGCAAGAGACGGTTATACACAGCCATCGTTAGGCCGATTATCACGTATGCTGCACCGACCTGGGCAAGTGCAACTAACGGTGATATCCGCAAGCTACAAATCCTGCAAAATAAGTTTCTAAGGACTATTACAAACGCCCCTTACTACATTAGGAATGAAAATCTACACTGGGACCTCAAGATTGAGTACATGAAAGACTTTTTACATAAACTCAATGCGAACTTTTTCCAGAAAGCTGCGACGAATACGATCGCAAATTTTGCCCATATCCTGGACTATGAAATTATCTTAGAAGATTTGTTTATTCGTCCCTATGCTTCATATTTAATCAGGCAAGCATAATAATCGTCTTAATTTTACAAAAACAAGTCCTGTGCGCGATGTTCATATCTTCTCTTCGAAAATATCAACGCTTATGAATTCGATCAATCACCAGCAAGCAATAGTTAGCTGCAAACAATCTGATTTTCTCCCGACTTTCGCATGAGAATTAATCGCATGCTGTCACTTCGTACTCATCAAATCTTCCTCTCAGAGGAAACACTTCAGGCTTTCCACTGTATTAGGACTTTACACTTTGAATGTCTGGGAAGTATTGCCTTGGCAATAGATACCCAGAACAACACAGCAGTATCGCAGTATCGCAGGTGCAATCCTTGACTCTTGGTCGTGATAAATATCGTGGACCTGGTCCGTCTGAGATTCATGTCAGGAAGTAATAAGAACAAACGCCTTAACAATAATAGATATTTAGAACATCGTATAAATATTTGTTTCAAAATAAAATAAGTTGTTCAGTTACTGACTTATGTATAAATGAATATGTAAAATCTCAGATTAAGTTGTTTGTTTGTTTGTAAGGGAACTGCGACTTACAGTGGACTGCCTGAGAAGTGCTGCTGAGGAATGCTTACGCGGTGAAAGAGATGAAGAATTAGAGGAAGGCCTGCAGGAGCTGGAAAATTTGATCAAAGATAATTGCCCGAACATTGGTAAGTATATTTATTAATTTATTTAACTTAAGTTAAATCATATGCAGGTTAAATACTTGAAGTACTTCTGCCGAAATGACCTAGCAACTAAATTGGTTTGATTGATAAGCTTGAAAAGTTTCGCAATAATTTTACATGTGAATCCCGAATATTATTTTTGAACTATTGTTGAAACTTCAGTTCAGTAAAATAACACTGAGTATTAACATTTTTTTATCACTGAAAATTATTGTAAAATTGAATACATTCAGTTGTAAATGCTGTTTGGAATTGAACTATGCTATAGTATATATTCAGCTCTTACTTACTTTGTGAATTAACTTATTATTAAAATTGGATAGGTCACATATTTTGCCACTGCTTACGTAGCTTGCCACACTTGTCCACAACGTAAATTATTTCCACCAGCAGTTTATATTTAACACTTTTACCTATATGTAACTTTGTTCATAATTCTGTATTGAAATGTATATTTTCAATTTGATTACTTGTCTATGTACTGCCTATATAATTAGAATGTATGTCCTCCTACATCAGCTTGCGCATTATCTGCAATTTAACTTTGTTCATACAAAGCTGTTACAATTTTGTCTTTCCCTGATTGTTCAAAGCGGTGCGTGTACTCAAGTTTTCTGTAAACCTACTAAGTGCGCTGTCATCTTTAACTAGTTTCCAAACTATATCCGGTCGGTTTACAGTCAGAATTCAGCAAGCGTCTACGGAGAGAAGGCAACTTTTGGGATCATTATCTGATCCTCAGATGCGCATCTCGGTTTGCGCATGATGTGACGTTTTCAGATACGCCAAGGTTTTGTTTCAATTCGTGTTATTTGACATTGTGGGTTTTATGCTTCATTAATACTTGAATTTTGCTATCAAATATTTATTCTGAGCTATTGGTTCAGATTATTAGAACATGTATCACCAGTTTAAATTAGCTGGGTGACAGTACCTATGATCATTCAGGCAATGGATCTGAAATTCGCAGTTCCGCTTTGATTACGAGTGGTAACATCTTTCAGAAAGCTATAATTTCAAAATCTTTCAACTGTTCTTTATGCAAAAAGTAGTTTTCAAATGACAGCAATTTGTAGCATCATTTGAAGAACATACATTCGTATAAAGAGCACATTTCTAAGTCTGAAATATCTAATTCCAGTACAGATCATACATTTTATTAAGTTGTCAATGGTAATTCGATTTCAGATACTTTTGCATCAAAATCCAGTATGTATATTTTCAAAAAACTTTTAACTGCCCTGATTGCAAGAAATATTTCTGAAATAACAGCAGTCTAAAATGTCACTGCATAAAATTGCATATGTCACAAGAAACAACATTGCTTAAAGCCAGTAAAAGTAAAGTTTTCGAATTTAAATGCAGTTCATGTAGTCGCCAGTTCAATAATAATAAAACTTACTGTTTTCACAAGCAGAGAGTGCATTCACTGCCCTTTAGTGTTCATAAAAAATATAAATAAATGCCCATTATGTAATGAATGTTTCCAAAAGAAAAACTTTTCATTACATTTGCAAGTGGAACATGAAATAGTCATTGAAAAAGAAGAGAGATAATTCTCTGTGTTTAATGATTTCATACTGTGGAAGGAGAATTTTGAAATGAAAACATAATCTAAGTTTGTTAAATTTACAAAGGAACATGACCAATTAGATGTAAAAGATATTTATTTTGTATAGCATCATTCAGGGCATTATATATCTAAAGAGCAAGTTATGCGATATTTGAAAATACGAGGGAGTAACAAAATTAATTCTTATTGCCCAGCCTCTATAAAAGTAAGCCAGTTTAATAATGTAAAATGAACTGCTTATATCGAAAAACTCATGTAGGTCATAAGAAGAGTGCAGTCTATCTGTCTCTTACAAAATTAGAATGACTATTGTTAGCAACTAAAATTGCTGGAAAAGATCCTTTTGATGCAATTTCAGATAAAATTCGAGATTCTGTGTCTGATACTGGGTTTGAGAGATTGCATCTTTTGACAAAGAAAGATTTATGAAATATTGAAAATTCAGTATTCTTCTGTTATCAGGACCAGATTCAGAAATGTATGTATGTAATGCATGGATGGATGTGTTCATGTATGCTGATATGTGTACATACGAATGTTGTATGCTGATCTGTGTATATGCTTATATGTGCACATACAATGATGTATGCTGATATGTGTACATACGAATGGATGTGCACATACATACATACATACATTTTTTAATCTGGTCCAGATAACAGAGGAGTATCAAAAATTCGTATAATCTACAATCAAATGCTGTAAGGCCAGTAATGATTGTATAAGCGTAGAAGCCTGGGTTAATGAAATGGCTAGTGAAGACAACAACTGTATTTTATTTTACAAGCCTCAAAATAGAATTTTAGAGAATTATCCGGAATTTAAAAATGATTTCATATTAATTAAAATGAATGATTCCCAGAAGCACTTAATACAGAAGTTTGGATCAGACTATATATGTATAAACATAGACAAAGGTTGAACAGTTAGGGATTTGAACTAGTCACACTGCTTGTACTTGATGCTTTGCATCAAGGCTTTCCTTGTGCATTTTTTATTACAAACAGAAATGACCAGGAAATTTTGTGTTTTCTTTGCACATCTGAAAGATAAAGTAGGTCAGTGAACACACAAAGTATTAATGAATATGAATACAAGCTAGTTTTGGCTCACCAGCGGCTGAGCAGTAAAGTTCTAGTAGTTTGGTCCGATGTTCGAATCTTGCGAACGAGCTGGCTGCATGGGTGTTTTCGTCGTTCCCATGGCCAACATGTATACGAGCCAGTTTCCCTTAGAAATTCCTCCACGAAGGCATTCTTCCCCTTAGGCCAGGGGTCGCCAAACTTTTTTGATCATCGCCCCCTATATAATTTTTCGAAATCTCCATAGACCCCCACAAAGGTAATTTTCAGGTAATTAAAATAAAACTATATATTAGTCTAAATATTTAATAAATCAGAAACAGTAAGTAAAGTAGCTACAGAGTTTTTACTTCTGAATGAGATGAGTGTGCCTGGTGTTTCTTGGCAAGGTTCGCTATATTGGGTTCGAAATTAGTCAATTTTAACCGTAAATCCCCTCGAAGCTCCACATTTAATTTATTTCTGTTTTTAGTTAAAATTGAATTAACGTGACTGAAACCGGCTTCAACCATATACGAACTTGGAAACGCCAGCATAAATGGCTGAACCATTTCGTAAAGTTTCACATATTTTTGCTTTATATTTATATTAGTCCAAAATTTATGTATTGTCAAATTTTTAATAAGCGTTTTTGCTTCAAGATCGGACAATAGTTCAGCAAGCTCATCTTGTATGTTGATGTCGACGTTATCAATTTGCGCCGAAAATGGCGCAATAATCCAATCAGGGATGTCGATGTTTTCCAAATCAACAAAGCGCAGTTTAAAATCGACACGGCAATCATAAGAAAACACATAAGGAAAAAAGGGGCAGATTGTTTTCTGATTTATTATTTTATTTTCTATAAAGAAAATATTAAGTCAATTATAAAAATATTTAAAATTTTTACGTACGCAGTTAGATATGTGTGATTTGCGTATTAAGAACTGTTTTTCCTTCGAGTCCCAATAGACCCCCATTCGACCCCTTGGGTCAGATAGACCCCTACTGTTGTTAAATAGACCCCTAGGGGTCTATATAGACCACTTTGGTGATCCCTGCCTTAGATAGCCCTAAAGTGCTTTGCCATAATAAAATAAACCAACAAGCTAGTTTTGCTTAAAAAGTCTTCCATGAAGGTATTTCTCTTCCCACATGATCTTTGCCATATTCCAGTTCCAACAATCAAATCAACACATTTTTATTTAACTACTTAATCTGAAAGTTCTATAGCAGAGTATGAAATATGCAACATTGCATTAATGCAAAACTACATTTTTTACTCAGTTCTGGAAGAGGGGACAAGTGTTCATTTTTCCCTTTCCTGCAGACTCCTATGGTCCAACATTTTCAAATGTAAAACATGATAACCCTAATTAGTATCTCACCATCATTGGTATGCATTAGGGCAAACAGATCACTAGAATTTACATATCTTCTACGTCTATTTGCTTCATCATTAAATCAAAGTTTGCTGTCTGTAACAGTTAATGTGAAAGACTTGATATATAGCAAAGTGCGATTGATTGTTTAGAACTTATATATTTCCCTGTTCTCTGGAAGTAATTTACAGACTTGCCGGGAATTCAATAAAAATGATATAATTTTCTGTAGTTAGTGCATAAAATGTAAAAGCTGTGGTTTGTCCATTTCTGGTGTAGGATAATAAGAATAAAAATTGTCTTTCTCCCGACATGTTGTAATGCAGTGAATATAAATGAGCTTCAAATATGAGTTATACTTTGTGCAGCAATACTCAGTGCTATCCCTGTTTAATTCTTACTTTTAAGCAATAATACTGCAGAAGGTAGCTTGAGAGTTACACACTAGAAATATGAAATACTTGTCAGATAGACTACCACCATAGATTTACAACAGTGAACAGGGCCTTCCCTAGGCATACTACCTGAGGCATACATAGAACAGGGCCGCATACTTTTCTAAGATTGCCGCCCCCAAATTAAAAAAAAAATTTTTTTTCAGTGAATAAAAATTTTATTTCATACTCATTGAGTACTTACATGTGACAAACTGTATAAGAAGTATTTACATATGACAAGTACAATGAATTTAAGGAATTTAAAATTTTTAGTCATGATATCGCGAGAGTCCAGCCGCAACATAATTTTACATGCTGCACCTCTGCTAGGAATGGCCCTGACAGGGGAAGATAACCATGTTTAAATCATGACAAAATTGCTCTGGCAACAACGCAATTAACTGGCTATTAAACTGTCGTTGAAAATTACTTGTTGAGTTACTACAATTAATAAATATCCCTATTAACTTTTAAGAAACACACATTTAGTTATTATGAATTTCTTACATTTCCATTAAGTTGTAAGGTTATTCTTGGCCTAATACTGGAATTTTAGTCTTATAACTCTAATAGACACATAGTGAGTTATCGCTATGCTTGAGGTAGTATGACAAAGCCTTACGAAGGATTTTGTTAATTACATTAGAAAGAAATTTTAATTTTCATAAGCTTTTGTTAATTACATTAGAAAGAAATTTTAAAGTAATTTAGTTTTATTTGGTTAATGATTACAAAATATAAGATCAAAGTTTATTATATTATTAATATCAAAATTACGCATTATTTCTTTCCTATTTACAGAGCTTCTTCCTGAATACTTTCTGAAATATAAAGTGATTTTTTAGCTTCTGAGGCATCCTTTAAATGAAAAATCAGAGTCACTTTATAAATAATGCTCTGTTCCGTTCATTTCAAATTAGAGCTGCTTTTATTTCAATAGTGAAATACGTTAAATATTGCTGCTGATTTCTATGTACTAAACTTTCTATAAATATTTTTGAAAGGAATTAAAAATTTTTTTAAAATATTATTTAAACCTTATAACTGATTTATTATAAAATGTAAGGAAATAATTCTTTTAATACTTATTATATTTTTTACATCCTTAATTTTAACATGTTCTAAAATTTCTCCGTTACTAATTCCTTATGTACACATCTCCTAGACTGTGCTTTACAACACTTTTTAAAAGATTGCTTTCCAGTACGAACAGTTCTTGCTTAAATAGTTTTATAAATATATTCATCAACACAATTTCAATTTATGTTTACAATTCAATGTTAAGATTATATATTTAGATAATATTGTTACGAAAAATTCGGCGGTTGC
>KK121105.1:49548-105060 GCA_000611955.2 Stegodyphus mimosarum | reverse complement strand
TTATGAATAAATAAATCCTTCATTTCCAAATACATTTATAAATAATTTAATAAATATTTATGTATTTTGTTAAAGGCAAATACATGGTTTTTACGAGGATATGCATAAATACTCATATATTTAATATTTTTCATTTTCGGAGTGTGAAAATTTTAATTTCTGTGTATTCACTGTATGTTTCGAGTAAAGTAATTGACAATAACTTAGCATATATCAGAATATTTTACATAAGAAATGTGTATAAATTGAATGAAAATTAGATGCATTATTTTTAATACGCACTCAGAGGTCAGTTTTGCCTTGAAATTCCACGAAGCCATCTCTTCCTTTAGGCATGCTTCACCTTATTTAAAAAGCTTAAACTGACCTAGTGCCTAATTACAAGTATTTTAACGTCCATAATTTTATATTTACTCTTAGCCATCAAGTTTCAAACTTTTGACTCAAAACATGTATTTGGACACATTCTTTATCAAATTCAAATTTTCAAGTAAACATATTTTCGTGGAGTATTCAATACCTCTCTTAGCGGTTATATCCAGTTTGATAGTTCTCTGATAATATAATAAATAACAACTTTCCATTTCACATTTAAACATTAACCTCATTTATCATCGGATCACAATCTTGATTGCCTTACTCTCCATAATATTGCTTCATTTTTTCAAACAGTTATAACAACTAATTGCTATTATCCATACACTATACAAATTACTATTATCCACCCAAGAATGAATGTTTCTTTTATTTATGCGGAGGTGTCCCTGGTTTTCGATTTGTATGGAACTGTCGTGTGTGGAAATACTATCAAAGCACTGTCAAAGAGCTCTGAATGTAAACAAAAAACACCCCCTCTGGAGACAGTAAGTGAAAAATACATGCAAGATTGAAGTATTGTAGGTAGTTCAGGTAGAATGTTATAGCTAATATTCTACCTGAAGTGGTCTTTATCAATATCTTTTTTATAAACTTTACAACTAGCAATAAAAATGTTGCAAATTTTGTAACTCTAGTCTACAGCTTAATGTTATGCTGTATAATCCCTAGCCATTTAAAGCATGTTCAATGACAAAATCACAAATATGAGTTATTAAGTAAACTGCAGCTATGGCTCTTACAATTTTTGTAAAATTAGATACTTCTATTTAAGCCTCGTGGTCTATTAATTTAATTTTTAAATCCAGGTAGATGTGTGTTTTTTAAGACAAAACACAGAGCATTAATGATAATTCTGAGCACCTCCAGCACAGATGGTCGATTCATTGGCAACAGCCATCCAGCAAGGTGATGTACATGAAAACATGACATGTTAGTCATAGATTGATAATCTTCTTTATTTTAATACTAAGTACTGAATCATGTTTAGTTGCTGAAAGAATTCTTATAATTTCCTTGTCAATCTTGTCTTTGACATATAATTTTTTTAAAATGATATATTATCACAAATAATACCTAGGTATTTTACCTACGTAGCTTGACATTGTAAACATATTGATATAACATAATGAAAATGAATTCTAGTATTTTTTTAAAAAGAAACAGGGTACTAGGCGGCATGAGTTAAGAATGTGCTTTTTTTTGGGGGGGGGCCACCAATTATTGTCAAGTATAAAATTATGAAATGATAATAGAATTGAAAAGATTAAAAAATAGTTCCCTAAAAAGTAAACTTTTTAAAATTTCTTAACCTAAAAGTAAATTTTTCTTTTTAATCTACAATATTCTACACATAAATAAAAAAAATAACAAAACAAAACGAAATTCAATCTAACAAAAAAAAGGGGGGCATAAAATTACAAATCTCATTTCATAATTGGGGGAAAAATCAGTTTTTGAATATAACCTACGTCACATAAATTCTATCAAATATGACTCTAAATGGCTGTGAGCAATACCCAACTGACAGTTATTTTTCCATTTAGCACTGCTCTACAATTGCTGCATAGTTTTGGTATGACATCCAGTTTCGGAGTCTACAAAATTATAACTGTGATTCCAGTAAAATGTTCATACCTAGCATTTTTTAATTTGTCTTTCTTCTATCCTTTCTAGCAGTCTGAAAATATAATGCTGTTGTCCATGATGTTTTCCTCAATAGCACTCATCAGTGTTGTAGCACAATAATCGGGAATTGCAACCAGAGAAAATTCTTTGCTTCACCGGCATAAACCCCTTAAGTCCCTTAAGCATAAACCCATTGTTCCTTAAGAACACATCCAACGTTATGTTTTTTCTTTTTGTGAAAAGGCCTTTAAAGTAGCTATTCCACTTATTGTCGTATTACGGCTGATTTCTAACTGAAGTTAGCAAAATTCAATCGACATCAATTCAATCCTTTTTTTTCACAGCAAGAACGTATGTAATAACACCGTATAGGAGCTTTGTTTGAGTTAAAAGTAAATTTCATTGGACGATTTTGAGAACAAAGTCTACTGCTATGAATTATTCCTTTTTCCTGAAAGAATCTTATGACAGCTTCTTCACAATTAGGCAACTGCCAAATTGTGTAATCCATCGTACTAAACCAAATGCCGAAATGTGGCAAAAAATAATGAGTGATGATATTTCAAACATTAAATTCTCGATCCACGATATTTAGCACTGTAGCATCGTTTTCTTCTCATTTTTAACTGACGCCACTCTAACAGAATAGTATCAGTAACAGTTGTTTCAAGGATATTTACTTTAATTTTCCTGTTTTCCCACTATCGTAATAGCAATTTAATGCATTTGCCTCACATAAACGACTAACTGATTTAATTAAAATACACTATAGTCAGCATATATGGAAAAACACGCTCAACTTATCACATAGCTGATGCATCAGAATGTGCTTATATGTGTCGTAAATAAGCTTTTTAATACCCCTTAACGCATAAGTTTAGTATAACTGCAATAAAAAAATTTCCGGAACGAATAATAGGCACTCTCTGTCATAGTCCTGTTATTACCTGCTAAGAATTAAACTAGCATAAAGTATCATATTTCCTCATTGTTTGCACAAGTTCTAACAATAATTTACAGAAGATAGGCGTGCTTAATTAACAACAGTCATAGGTAATATTTCCTTATTATTTATTGCACATAATTAATTTAATGTATAATTTAAAAGAAATAAACTTTTTTAATGAAAAAATGCACTACTTAATGACTTGCATTAGCAAAAATTTAATTTTTTATCTCCAAGCATAAATTATTTTTTTAACAAGCACCGATTTATTCATTCAACTGTATTCACTGTAGATCTTATTACAGATACGTAATACAGATTTAATACAAATACATAATGTAAATGCATCATTTTCAACATATGACACAGATTTCCAAACCGTACGGTACTTTATGTAAATAAACAGAATGATTTTACGAAGAGCGGAGTAGCATATGCACAAACTGAGATGCGCATTTGAGGATCACATCATGATCCCAAAAGTTGCTTTCTCTCCGTAAACGCTTGTCAGAATTCATATCCCTTGTATGTTCCAACGAGTTGGCATCTTATCTCCGTATGACTAACACCCAGTCGAAAGCCAACTCGAGCGATGATCAGCAGTGACCGGTATATTTAACTGTTGACTGGATCTGTGATAAATGAAACAGGCATTCTTAGTTTAGTTGTTGTTTAGTTCAGTTAATAATGATACCTTATAAAATTCGTCTTGATTAACTGTTAACAATAAAAATTCTTTTTTCATTTTAATGCAGTACAAATATAATAGCAATTGGTGAAGAAAGTGAGAGGTATTTCGCTATTTAAAAATCTGTTAATCAGAGCAAATTAACAAACTTTCAAACGATTTTTAAAAAAACATTGTCCTGTGGGTGTACTTTTATCCTTTGTGAGGTAAATTAATTTTTAACACTTTTATCAAAGTTTCAGTATTACAGTTTCATATCAGTTACAATAAATTTAATTTCAATCCAAACATATTAATATAAAACACAAAATACTCCATAAAGTCGTCAGACGTTTCTAATACAATTTGAGTAAAACAGGTATTATGGAAGCTATCAAAAGTTATTTCCTTTACATCTATTGTGTTTTTAATTTAGTGTGGATTACGAATTTCAACATATTATTACTTGTTTCCTTTTTGTATTCTGGCAATTTAGGCTTGAAATGTTTAAATGCGTGCTGGTTTTGCATCTAAATATTCACGACATAAAATCGTCCTTTAATATATTCCCATTCATTTTGCTAACTGATGTTGTATTTCAACTCCCTTTTGAAACTTTTAAAAAAAGATTTTTTAAACAGAATTGTATTTTAAAAGCATTTATTAGAAATCTATTCTGGGCTAATGTAGCCCATGATTTCGGTACTAATAAGCAAGTATGAAGTAAACTCTTTTACTCATTATACATTATACTACGCAGCTAATATATTTTTGGAACGACCAAAAAGGTTTAATGCAAAACCCATTGCACACGATTAATTCTTTCTTTTCTAGAAATGGTAGAGGATCCAGAAGAAGCTGCAATGGCAAAATGTTTCGATGATAATGAAGAATACATGTATGAATGCATTTTTGAAGGCCAGAGTAAAGGCATGTCCCTTGTACTGACGAGAGGCTCAGAACTGAACGAAGATTTACTGATCTGTTCGTAAGTGTCAATTCAAATTATTCTTCTTTCCTCTGATAGCTTCATAAAAGCGTTCTCCTTTAGAATAAACAACTAAAATGCTTATGTCTAAAGCACAATAGCTGAACCTTGATTTTAAAGTTATAGATATAAAATCTAAACTCTTTAGAGAATAAAGAATGCTTTTAAAGGTGGTATAAATATTAATCTTTCTGATTTAATGTAAACGCATTTCATTGTATAAAGCGAACCACTGCCTAGAAACATTTCTTAATATCATCAATAAATGCGGAATCCGCATTTAGAGCAGCAATTTCTTTCGCATTTTACTGACAAAGGATGTATTTCAGCCTTGAATTAGGCCCACCAATGTCCGAGCGGTGAAATCGCTGAACACCGGTAGTTCAATCCGGGGCTAAAATCCCAAAGATCGGGTTGGCTGCATGGCCGTTTTCGTGGTTTCTCTCAGTTTATACGAATTAGTATCGTTTAGGAAGCCCTTTATGAAAGCATCCCTCCCCTTAGTGCCCCTTAGCGCTCTTTAAGTGCTTTTCTGTAATCAAATAAACCAAATCAATCTTGAAATATCAATTTTTCTGAAAATATTGTATATGAATCTACTGCTTTAGAAATACATACTAGAAAACAAAATATATTGAAAGAATTAGAGATTATAAAACAAAGTTATTAGCTATGCAATTTTTGATTGCCATTCGGAAACTCTGTGACAAAATCTTAAAATTTCGCAAAATTCCAAGACAGAGCTGCCTTTCCAACATTTTATTTTTAATTTCAACTTTTTTTGCATTTGGGGTAATAAATTAGTAAAACAACTAGCAGTTATTTGTGAATTGCTTTACTTACAGTAATTTCAATGTCACACTGAAAACGTTTCTCATAGCTTTCGGCAAATTAAAGGGAAATAGAATTGATGTGAGATATTTAGAAACGAAGTTTTTAAGTTATAATTAACTGCTAAATTCTTACAGATGCAGTGAAAAAGAAGTAAAATTTTAATCGCCAAAGCTAAACTTTCTCTCAAGATTTGCCGGCTTGGAAGAATTCTTTCCATAGCTTTAGATCGAAACCACAATCGTACAAAGTTTTGACTTATAAAACACTGCAGTCTACTCATTGAAGTTAATTATAATAAAAGTCTCTATTTTTCCATTTTTATGTATGTTAATTAAAATTGCTATAATTCTTTCATAAATGTTTCAAGCTACTCTAACGTGTAGTCAAGTGTATAAGCAAAGTCTGAAAACTAGGGATAAAACGAATTAGATTTTTAATTTTAATCCATGTCTTGTTTGGGTGGGATAAGAGCATTCAAGTGGTCTTGATGTTATCTCAAGGTTATACAACTGAAATTACCAGAGATTACACGAAATGATATTCAACTGAAACGTTAGATTTCTGTGATATTAAAGGAATATGAAAGTATAAGGAAAAATATGGTAAATGAAGGAACAGAAGAAATCCTGGCTTTATCAACTGAAAAAACTGACACTGAAAATAAATCAGGTAACACAACTGAAAGTAAATTCACATATTTTCTTTAAATATTAAATCCGAAGCCAAATCCTAAACCCTCAACATATATTATGCAACTATAAGGAAACTGCGGTCAAATTTCGCGTCATATAAGACAAAAAAGGTAAATGTACCTTGTAGCTCTCTCAAAATAAATCAAAAGTTTGCAGCATTTTTATTACTGAGAGAAAAAGGTTAATGATACGGTGATATCTAAATTTAAAAAAAAGGGGGGGACTAATGTGCCCAGCACAAAACATTCCGCCGATTCCATTTTAAGACAAGAAATTGGCGGGATTGCAGCAAACTTTAAGTAAGCTATCATTTCTATTTGATCGTTTGTAAATAAAATCTAATTTGTTTATAAACTTTATGACTAAATGTTAATTAAAAACACCTCACACTTTTAATTATTCTATTCTCCCATAAAATGTATAATGAAAATTAGACTTGGTAATGTACAAATCAGTTCTCATGTTGCAATGTGAAAACATCGCACCTATCATCGTATATTCTTCGGTCACATACTGTTCAGGATTCATAAATCAGTGACTTAAGAGTCACAAAATTCTTAAAAGCCGCATAACTTTATAATTCCCGAAAGAATATTAAGTATTGCAATCAATTTGTTTTTAAATTCGTTATGTTATTTATATCTGCTACATTATTTCCTTAAAAATAATATATAGCAATAACATTCGGTGGAAGTATCCCTTTATTTGAAAACCGGATTCGGCCGATTCAAATTGCGTTGGATTCAAATTGCGTTTTTCATCTCTCGAAAGCTCGACTTTGGATATTTATTAAACTTATATATAGCATTATTCTAACATAGGTATTTTGACTCAAAATCGGACTTTTTCTAAAATAACATACCATTTTTTTCCATATTTCGATTCTACGACTCAAATTATGTATAAATTTTAAATTTTGTAAAATTTGGTACCAAATTTAGGGAGAAATTCAAAACATTATCTTAGCATATTTTTTCAGTTTCCGCCTAGAATAATTTGCTTGGCGAACTGCTTAGTTTATAGCAACCTAATTTTCCTTTCCTTTTTTGCATTGCAAACGAGCGGAAAACAAATCATCGTTCACACTTTAAAATAATTTTAACAAAGTGCGTAAACCGCATTTGACGTTATTATAGCTCAAGAAAAAAAGATGCCACATTTTAAAACGTGCCAATATGTAATTTCATGTATATCTTATAAAATGTTGAATAAAAACTAATTCTTTTGCTGGTGTGCCTACAAATACATCTACTTTAAGAGATTGTTAAAAGTTTTATAGTTTAATATACAGAAAGTTTTTCGAAAAATTTATAAAAAATATTTAAAAATACAAATTTAAAAAATAAATCATAAAAAATGGGCGAATTATAATTGGATTAAGCCTAAATTTCGAATTCTGGAAGAAGAAATCAAGTAAAAAAAAAAGATATTTATAAATATATATCAAATTAAATTAATATTGAGGAGCTAAAATTTTGAAAGCTAATTTTTTAAAAACTACTTGTGCGGTTTTTACAAAACTTGGTAGTTTGGCATAATTTAAGTCATAGAATCGAAATATAGAAAAACAACTGGCCTATTATTTCAGAAAAAGTTCGATTTTGTGTCGAAATACCTTTGTTAGAACAATGCTGTATATAAATCTAATATATATCCTAAGTCGCGCTTTCGAGACATGAGTAACGCAATTTGAATTTCTTCAATTGGCCCAGTAGAACGGGAGATCGAGAACTGTTCTTTCTTTTCGCGTAGTGTACATATTTTAAATACTATATTTGACAACTTTTGGATTATTTATTTCATAATATAATTATGAAAGCGTGTTCAGAGCGCCAAGTAAAGTATAACATCCGCTTTTTCAATTTTAGCCAAAATGTAATATTTTGTTTCCATTGATATAAAAATCTTAAATACTAAATTGAAAAGTTTTGGATTGTATTTTAATGTAATTTTTCATTAAAAACTCTTAGGGCTTTAAGTTATAGCTCCATTAAAATTCATTAAAGACTATTACGGGCTTCTTCTATAGTACCACTTCCGGTTTTCCTATTTAACCTAAAATACTATCAACCCTTTGTATGAATGTAAAAATTTTAAATACGAAAAAGAGAAATTTTTGGAAGTCTCATATAAAAGTTATCATGGAAGAAAGAATTGTCACAGACATGCATAAGAAGCACAGACAGAGAGACATCAATGAAAAAATTGTAAAAACGCGTGGCGAAGACCCTAATTCGTGGTTATTCACCGAAAACTCATTGTCGGAACTTTAGATTGGAAACATTACCTCCCTTACCTATAATGAGTACTCTTTTTTCTCTTCAACGGAGCCGTTAAGTTCATGGACGTTTCTTGTACTCAAAAACCCGCTAAAATAAACAGGTTCGTATGGGCTTTAAGTAACGTGAGTCAAAATTTAATCAGCCCTTTAGATGAATTAAGAAAGTTCATTTAAGGAATACGGAAATTATTGGAAGTTTCATATAAAAGTTGTCATGGACGACAAAATTGTCACACACATACATAGACAGACAGACATTATTCTAAAAATAGAAAAAATGTTCTGTGGGGATCCTAATTCGTGTTTATTTACTGAAAACACACTAGCGAATTTTTGAACAGAAAACATTACCTTGCTTACTCTTGTATACAGGTTGGCGGGAAGTAAAATAGGATTTTTTTCTTTAAAAGGAACTCTCTCGCATTCATGTTGCAGATGGGCAAAACCACGAAACTTTCCATGCAGCCAATCTGTTCAACGAGAATTTTGTGTTTGCCTGTTATTAAACCAAACATTTATACAGTTTAATTAATGAGTGAAACTTTGTAATGCTGATCATCGTATGCCAGGTTTTTAAGACAGCGTAGGGATCGAGAATTATCTAGAATGTTCAGGTAAATCTCCTACATAGAAAATAAGATAATCAGCCCAATTCAAGTGAAAAAGCCCCATAAATAAGTAAATTTCACAACTGGGAAGTCAATCATTTTCGGAATAGGTAGCAGAACTTGACTGGCATTCTTCACCTCTGTCCAAACAATATGTTTCCAAAGCACGTAATAGGAAAATCCATTATCTTAACGTACTTTTTCGAGGTAAAATGTTGCTATTAATAGAGAAGTTTACATTGCCATGGATATCAAGACCAAAATCCTCATATTGAAATGATCTCCAACGCTTTTGCCCATATAATATAATTAAATAGCATTAGAAGCATTCTTTTAAAAATTTTAATCAAGATCCTCTTCTCTCCTTAACCGTACTTCAGGCTGGTTCGTTTTATCATCAATCCTGTTCGCCATATCAGCTTAATTAACGTGTTTCCACGCGCACTGTTCCTCTAGCTTTACAGCGGCAGGCTTTGAAAACTTTCATGTAACATTAATATATTACGTAATTTTATATTAAATAATATTCACGTAATTTTACTCTTCCTCAATCCGTTCAGAGAACGAGCTTGCCTAAAATTTAAAATAGATTAGTCGACACTTAACGTTTTTTTCGTGTACCTAACAAAGATAAACCCTCGCAAACTACCTACGAAGGTCAAAATGGACCTTTCTTTTTTAACTGTTGAACGTAATTCCAGCCTGATACATGAACGACCAATCACAAGGAAGCAAATGCGAACTGACATTCAATCTCAATTTCGCTGAGTCAGCTATACACAGACTGAACAGCTGATCTCCTGTAATTACTTATCGATGATTTGAGGCCTAAGGAGTAGCAGAGACAACAATAAGAACAGGCAAGATTCAAATTATACAAAAGTAGAAATAAAGATATCTTATTAGATATTGTAATGCTAATATCACTATGTAATCTTATTAGAATGTAGATTTCTTTTAAAGAAATAATATTTGTTAATAAGTTATCTATAGCTTGTTTATCTATGATTACTTTTCATTTCTTATGGTTCTTAATATAACCGTGTCCTTCGGAAGCTGAGCTATTCGCATAATTCTCTCTTTCGATATTCTGAAGATAAAATTAGTAAAAACAGGGGGCAAACTATGCTAGGAATACGGTAACTTACTTTTATTTTTTTATTGTTCCTTGTTCTAATTTAATGAATTTAACACAGTTTCAAATTAAAAGCATTCATTGTAGAGTTTCGAAACTGATTTCGTTTAGTAAGTAAGGCGATGTTATTGCACAAGCAGTCATTTTTATTATATTCATTACAGGATGTACAGTTACATGGCTCACTGCTTTGTAGACCGTGCTAGAGAAAAATGTGGTTCTAAAGCTGCTGATCTTCTTGAAAAGGAGTTAGAAGATGCTCCAGAAGAAATTCTAACTGCATGCAGTAACATAGAAGGACAGGAGATGATTGACTTCAGTTTACTGAGAAAGAAAAAATAAACTTTTTTCTGAACTTACATAGAATATGACAAGCGCGGTTTGAACCGTTTGCTTCATATTCAAAGATTGTATTATGAAGTTTCAAGAATCTTATTTTCTGCTTGAATAACGTAAGCATTAAACTCTTTGCAATTTTATTTTGGTTTTCAAATTTATTTTTACGAAGAGTTTAGTAAATGAAAAACTATATTTCCTGAATTATTATTGTGCAGTCTAAGGAAAGTATTTATCTATACTGAACATAAAGTAGAACACGTAGCTAGAAGGATGAAATGTGCTGTAAAGTAGAAAGAAACTTAACGTTTAGGCAATGGGAATTAAAATTTATATCTATAACTAACTGCAGTTTTACAAGCAAGCTTTTTCAGACTTCAGCACTAGAATTATGGAATATATTTTTTTGGATTTAGCCTCAAATAATTTAAATGCTAGAATAAGTAAAATAATGAGGTATTTCTTCATCTTATATGTACATATATATATGTATGTGTGTGTGTGTGTAATGATGCTATCGGGTAATTGTAATAAAAAACAGAAAAGAACTTAGTAATGCTGATGACGTAGCACGTAGAATTAATAGAACATAGATCTATATTGAAGATTAAGAATTCTGATCGCGTAGAATGCTAAAATCCATAATGACTAAGAAGTTTGGCAGCCGAGTAATATTAAATATTCATTTTTATTTCAACTGACATTTGTGGCTGCAATTTACTCGGCACATTTGCAATTTTTATACTGTTGCGCTGGGAAGAGAGCACAGCAAAAAAGCATCTTACAGAAAGAAAGGCAGAAGGCAAAGGGCGCAATTAATCCAGTTGGAAAGCTTACCAAGAGAAGGTTTTGATTTAGGTTAGAAAGGTTTCACTCTTCAAAATTTTGGGTTTAGATTCCGAATTAGCTACGTTATGAGCATTACACAAGCCATGTGACTTAGATTTGTCTAGAAATGACACAGTTTAGAAAAGCTATTGTACCTTTTAGAATAGACAGGAAATACCCAAATTAAAAATGAGGAAATAAAGAGGCTATTACTAAATTGAATTATAAAGCTGATTTACGTATTTTTTTATCTTACACACACACATACATATATATGTATATGTACACACACACACACACACACACACATACATACATACATATGTGTGTGTGTGTGTGTTAGTATATACTGATTAATTTTCTAAACATTTGAATAGCTGTTCATCTTCTTGTGAAAATTAGTCAGATGCAGTTAGAATCCATTTCTTGGCAGAAATCGCGGTTGAAGTCACTGCAGAAAAAAGCTAACATTAATTAAAATTATCATTTCATGCGCCATTTTCAAAAACTGTGAGGAATGTAAAGTTATATTTCCTTAAATCCGTGAGAGATGTGAGGAAAAATCATTCCAAATTAATTGATCATTTTAAATTGTATGTTTAAAAGTCAAATGATTTCTATAACGATGTTTCGTAAACATCCTTTACTTATTTATTGTAGTTCTGTTGACGAATGTCAAATGCAGAACATCACACATGTTAAAGTTTCTTACTAAGTGTACGCGATTTGAACTGCGACTTCAACGGACAAAACGTCACTGAAAGCTTCCATTTTCGATCTTGAAATAGTGCAGACTAACTTTTAAATTATTTAAATTCAAGCGTCTGCGGTTCTGTTTTATGCCTTATTATTAACATACATGTATTGCAACAGCAGAAATTTTAGCTCGAATCTTGATGCCGAATGTATTCTTTCTGATCAATATTGCAACTTTTCTTTGTTTTGAAAAGAAAATTATTAATAGAAAATATATAGATAAGTAACACAATAGCCGATAAATTTATACAAATATTTGTTCTTTCTTTTTTGCAGTTTTACTTTTTTTTTTCAAAATAAAGAGAGGACTTCAGTATTCTGGTAAATTATAATATTCAATTATCCTGACCAGAAAGATGTAATCAATATTCATTTATTCATAGATCATATGGTGATATGTAGGTGTACATAGAACCTAAAATTTTTCTTTTCAGATGCAAATACATTTTTCACTCATTGCATGCATTTGTGCGCACACACACACACACACACACACACACACACACACACATATATATATATAATTGCATTAATATATATATATATTGATGCAATTTTGAGTATTATTCTGTTGAATTTTACCAAAAGGAATTTAAATAAAGCAATTTTAATAAAGAATCTACCGTTGGAATAATAAACCGGAAAATTTTCGAGATTGCACTTCGTACAACGCCCCATTAATGGCGGAGCGGTAAAGTTGCTGAACACTGGTAGTTCGGTGAAAGTTTCGAATCCCGGCGAACGCATGGGTGTTTTCGTGATTTTCCGCATGTGTAACGTGTATGCAATTTTTTGTGGATGCATACGTGAATAAAGTGGGAGCAGCCCGTTCAACTGGCGGGTTGCCCGCTAGTCTGTAAAAAATCTGTGCATGTCTGTTTGTTTGTAACATAATCTCGAACGGCGGGGAGTTGAGTTTCGTAAGAGGTACTTCTGGGTTCCAAAAATTCGTGGGTAACCATTTCGACAATTTTCATCTTCGTATGACTTTTATCAGCCGAGATTAAAAACTTCGGAAACCCTAATTTTTGCACTCATTTCTCTGAGTGGCAACAATCGCAAGGAGATAAAAATGCTTCATTTCGAAAAGTGTTGCCACTACTCCCTTTCAAATCGTAGAGTTTGTTAATAATTTTTTTTCCAATTTTGTAAAATACAAAATACAAATAACATTGCTAAACAGACATTGACATTGCTTTATTTTGCCGTGATCAGCTAGCTCACTTGCTAGCTGTGTTCCGGCTCGGTTTAAGTAATTGTGCCTTGATGACGCTGAAAGTAAAACAGTCATGAAATAAAATTGCAATAGAACATCATACATTAGAGGAAAAAAAGTTCTTTTAGAGGAGTTGGAAGCCCGCAGGCATTCCACACAGTGAAAGGGATTGTAGAGCACTTTCTAATGTACTTATCCATGGGATGGAGTAGGACACGTAGTTTCTTGAGACGCAGATTTTTTGATTGCTTGAATAACATGGAGAGACCAGTTTCTTTATGACAGAGACGAGCATTTTCAGTTCGGATAAAACAGAGTGGAATAACATGGAGAGACAGGTTATCTTCTTCATGAGTTTACGTGGACGGCGCGTGAGGTCACCTCTGATGAAGATATACTTCCGAATGTCTTCATCAGAGCATGCTGGGCTGTTAGCTCGGCATGCGTTGATTTTTTGACTAGGAAGAAGGGGGAAATCATCAGTTACAGCTGGAATCTTGAGACTTTCATTTTCTCTCAGTCTGTTGCGTTCCTTGGGAAGCAGGCCATTAATGGCTTCTCTGATGGTGTAGAGGAAATCGAGGTTCTCTCTCTGTGAAACAGTAACTTCATCGCCTTTGACTTCCAGATCGGCAGTCATAGAAGCAAACGCATCAATAAATGTTTCGATCATTGCTGAACATTAAACATGTTATTATTTTATAAGGTCGTATTCTGACGTTGAAGAAAGCACGCTATTGCATGTGACGTCATTGTATGTCGAAAATGTTTCATTAATGGTCAGCATTGGATAACTGACACGATATGTTATTGTCACGTTAATTCTTTCATTGATATTGAGAAAAAATTATTATATTACATTAAATATAAATCATGACCTTATAAGCATGCCTGAAATGTCAAAAGTTTTGTCTGTTGGTTTGGCAACACAAAATTATTTACGAATTGGTTGTTGTTTGGAAAGATTGAACTGATTTCATTCGTACTGAAATGTTTTTATACATTTTCTTCTCAGGGATGAAATTATAAATTTTGCTTTGGCCGCAGCCAGCTCATCTGGCGGCCTTGCTCACTAGTGAAATAAATTAAATAAGACGAAAAATTCTATTTTAAGAATAATTTTTATTTTTTTCCGTATAAAACATTTTTTTGAATAAATTTGTTTTCAAAATAAAATGCGTTGAAATAATTATAATATCGACAGTAACGAACCTTGCACCCCCCCTCCTGTACACGTTAACTAATAATCTGCCTTTTGCAACTGTGCGCGAAAGAACTTAAATAATATGTACATTATTGAGAAATGTAATCCCCATTCTCATTTCTGAGACGTATGAGCTAGGCTTTCGAAAATACCTTAAGTTCCCTGTAATTATTCAGCTTTGGCATAATCGATGAGTCTAAGTTCGAGAGTTTCCCTTGTTAGCCATTACGTAGCACAGACTCTAAGATTTTCAATGTTAAGCTTTCTTAAAGATTTTTGTTTGAGCAAATTTGCAGCAAGAAGTCATATATCTGCATCGATAAAACTGCTATTTTATCGCATAACATAATGTATATACACACATATATATATATATATATAATCTGAAGAAAAAAATTGCAAGAAAATATATGAAAGCCTTTCTGTAACTAGTGACTATCAGAACATGCTGATTTGTAAAATTATTCGTTAATGAAATTTACTCGGAAAATCTTGCTGTTTGAAACCATCAAAACATTCGCTAAATAAGTTTGTTTCACAATATATTTGGGAAAATTTAGGAAGTATTTCAAATTTACGTTCATTTTTTTGTAGATGTTAGGAAAGTATAATTGTTTCATTTGCTAAGAAATTGTAATCTTCAGAGCAATACAAAAATATTTTTAATTCGATGCAAAAATGCAAGATAGAAAAGGGGTTTAAAGCAGCAGAACGTACGTGGGCACAGGAAGCGGTTTGTTTCCTGTTCTTGCTCATAAGTCCGGATAAGACTGCGGCCTAATATCCTGCATTAAACCGAGAAAAAAAATTTCTCCCCAAACTTGACCTTAGTCAGCATATCATTTAATTGGGAGGAAACGTTTGTCATATCTACAGTTTTCAAAACAATATTGTGTATGTTGATTAGATACATTTAATCTACATTGTTGCTTTAAGTTATAACTTGTCTAAAAGACCATAGTTTGTCATGAAAAAGAAAATATAAACCTATTCAGTTTAAATAAGTTCTATTCAGTTTCAGAAAGCGCAGATATGAATCCACTAAAAATAGTGAGGATGTAGTACCGAGTTTCTTTTGTAATTTAATTGTGATAATGTTCTATCCATAATATAGGTGCCGCATTTCATGCAGCTCTGAATAATGAGATTTAAAACATATATTATAATTCAAATATGCTAAGGATAACTATCTATTTTAATTTGACTGATCTTTAAAAAATTGGGAACTAGTTCTATTGGATTGCCTCATATTGATAAATATATTTTTCTTTAAATTTATGTAGCCGATACTTCAAGACCAATCACGTAAGTGGCAATACTTTATGCTGTTTTCATTTCTTGTACATGGAAGAAAAACGTTTATATTATGAATATTATGTTGCTGGTAAATGGCATCAAAATATGGAAGCATAGTTGAAAGAGGTTTAACAAACCTATTTTTTGAATGCTAAATTTATGAGCAAGAAAAAAGGATGAAAGCAAAGAACTGATGGCAACTTACCGAGCAACTTGTTTAAACTTTATTTCACTTGTCCCGCTAAAACTTTGGATTTAACTGAAGTCAAATGCGTTGAGTTCAAGAAGTGAAGCCTCCATAAACAATTATACCGTCTACAGAGGTTGAATTAATGAGCACGAAAAAGGTGCGAAACAAAAGACTGATTGCAACTTTACTGAGCAACTTTGTTTCCTTATCTTGCTAAAACATTGCATTTAACAAAAGCCAAATACGTTAAATTCACGAAAGCATTTTAATTATTACTATAAATAATTATAGATATTACGGATATATAGAAATTATAGATAGAATACTTTTATATAAGATTTGCATTACCTGCCGGATTGATAAAGCGTTTCAAAATGTACGTGATTAAGCCATTCAAGTGAAAATATCTACCCGATGAAGCTTGGCGATGAATAGTACTATGTTCCTTTTTTTGGTCATAAATTTTACAGAATTCGGTGTCTAATAATTTACCTACAGTATGTAAAAACAATTACGATTCATTTTTATTTTTATGCTTTTACCTTCGAAACAAGAATGACAGAGATGTGGGAAAACATTTAGATGAAACGAACCGTTGGTGGAAAATTTCTTTCTAGAAGGCGGGCCAGTTTAAGATGCTTGTTTGCTGGCATGAATAGCACAATATGTTTAATTTAGTCATTTAACACATACACATATATTTCTTATTATCCATTATAAAGAATCTCGGGGATAATTCTAAGACGATAATTCTTAATTAGGTGTTACTCTATACTTAAATTTGGTGTTCACGTAAAGATGTTTTTATGATCATTCAGATGATCCCACGTATAGAATGGTGCATCGATTTTTACTGAAATTTAACGTTGTTATGAGAGGAGCTTCTTTGCACACGTTGGTATACGTCCGTTCAGCTATCTAAAGACGGGATCAGTAGATTGTAGAACCACCATGGACGACGATGAACAAAGCAACACGTTTAGTTACAGAGTGGGTGAGACTATGGATGGGGGCCTAAGGAACGGCTCTCCATTCTCTGTGAACCATTTGCTATAGTTCGTCTTCTGAACGTGGCAATGGCAGGGTCTGCAAATGGCGTCCAATCACATTTCAAATGTATTTGATTGGTGGGAGATCAGGAGAGAACGGTGGCTTGGGAACACCTGTATGTCTTGCAGTGCCCATTGGCTTATGCGAGCAGTGTGTGGTCGGGCGTTATCCTCCTGATAAAAGGCGCTGAAGCCCTCCCTGAAGGTAGGAGAGCGTCATCGGCCGCAGCACATTATCCACGTGTCGTCGGGCTGTCGTAGTATCCTGAATAGGAACTAGAGGTTATCTGGAATCGTACGCAATTGCGCCCCAAACCAAGATGCCGCGTTGTCGCGTGGTGGGGCGTTTCGCAATCGCGAAAATCCCATCCTGTCTCCATATCAACGCCACACTGGTAAGTGGCGACTATCATTGGAGAAACAGAAGCGTGACTCATCTGAGAATACGACCCTGTGCCATTCCGTCGTCTACATCGATCGAGCCTGACACCATTGCAAATGTTGGCGTCTATAATGTGGGGTCAATGGCAAACTTATTAACGGACGCCACGAATGCGGGCCACTAGCCACCAATCGATGGCAAATAGTTCTGGTCGATACGGAAACATTCAGAATGTCTTGAACTTTCCAAATGATGTTGCAGGATGAAGGTAGAAGTAGCTTGCGCGTGCGCCACTGCTTGTCAGCGGATGCGTCGATTCACCTCTGCTAACGTCATTCTGGCTGCACAGGCTTCCCTCGAATGTGCCACATTTTCTTATTCCAACCATCATCGCCATAGCCAGTGCACTGTGAACACGTCCAGGTGTGTGTCCAGATAATTTGCTGTATGGACCAACCTGCGCTTCTCAGTATGATCACCATGCCCCTCGTAAAATTGTCTGTCTGCTGGAACTGCTTCCGTTGACAACCGCCTGGCATTGTTTACTGTTACACACGTCCTCTGAGAAAAGAACGCATTTTTTTCGATGATTTCTCTAGCAGAACTAATGGCACGAAAATTGAACATTCTGCAGGTTTCTCCTCTTATAACTTCTTCAGAATGCGCTGGAGAGTTGCGCATTTCACATCATTTGCATAAATCGGTGACGTGCGTCTGCCCTAAGATTTGCACAATTTTCGGGCCGCTCTTTCTTGGTGTCGCATTTTCAATGTCAAGTAGTGTAATGTTCGTTTTGTTAAAAGTTGGTTTATTTTTAATATGTTTACTGAGTGGCCAAAATATTACAGCACCTCTGATAAACACATTCAGTTTTATCTTTGATTTTAGTAGATATTCTTATGGGATAAACTAAATAAGATACTGATGATCTTTTCTGAGGAATATTAGTACGTGTTGACATAATTGCAGCTCTTATTTTATTCAGGTTGAATAATGGGTGAAGTGACCTTGAAGCTTTTAAGTGACCTTTCAACTTCGTCTCATAAATAAGATGACATGATTAAACTGGCAGAAATTGAATTCCGAATCATACTTTTAAAACCACTGTGAGATCAAACGTACATGGTGATAACGTGCATTGTTCTGTTCAAAAGACCATCTGCGTCAAAGAGTATCGCATCTTCATCATGGAAATCTCATAGGAAAAGTTTATGGCTGGTTTCTGATCATCTATTTTTCTTCGAAGAAAAATGGGCTAATTGGAACAGTAATTTCTCAATAACAATAGCAATAAACATCTTGTAGAGCGTTGTTATACCTGATTTGTAGTTCAACTGTTGTTATAGAAACATGGTCATAAAAAGTAGATTACATTATAAAGTATTTCCTCCGTGCTTTTCTCGTGCGTTCGTAGTGTAATTGGATAGCACGTCCGACGCGTAATCGGGAGTTCGAATTCTGTGAGGGAATTGCGCGTTTTTCACGTCTCCTGCAACGATAAACCTAATGAGTGGTCAACCTCAAATACAGAAGTGCTTTGCTCTGCAGCGATAATAGTTCCCTGCAGATTTTATTATGCTGCTGAGTTCATCGACTATGTACACTTGTTTAAAATAAAATGAGGAAGGCATTTGCAGCCATTAGATATATTTAGGCGAGAAGTTTCGTTAATTGCACATAATCTCCCGCAAGAAAAGTAAAACTTATTTATAAACTCCATCGCATATGAGCTTGTATCGCCGCTAACTGAGCTTTCCTATTTGCTGAAGTTGGCGTATTACGTTCTCATTGTTAAATATGAAAATTTACTTTCTCTACAGAATTTTAACCATTTCTTTATCTCATCATGATCCTCTGCTCTCAAAACTCATGATAGATTTTTCGTGCATAGTACCCTCTGAGCAGCGCAGGATTTTAGATCCGTCATGAAGAATGGTATTTAAACAGCATTTATTAATTGAGTTTGTATAATTACTTAATTTAGTCTGTATTTTCATAAACTTACATTCATTAAGATAATATTTTCATTATTAAAGAAAGGAAGAAAGCAAAATAGCTTACATTATAAGCTAATATATGCCTAGTAGCAAAACTTCTGATGACCGGATAAAGCCGGTCATAACGCTCAGAGGGTTAACAGAACATGTTATCTATATAAATGTATGGTTTATGTGTAGAGGTTGGTAATGGTGGGATTCAGAACTTTTAAGAATTTGTTCGCTTCCTAAATAAAGGATAAATTAGCTATTAAGTAATTTTATATTTCCAAATAAATACTTCATTTCAATTTTCTAAAGAAAACTAATACGCTCCACAATATTTGCCTTAGAAATTACCAGAAATTATGCAAATATCTTTTTGAATTTCACCACTTGTTCTGCGTATATATTATGGTATGATATGTTATAAATTATGTGTATAAACTCTAAGAGATTAAAATGATTTTGATTTGTATCTTTATTAACAAACACACAATGTTAAAATAAACAAATATCACACACATCTCACAGTAATACATTTACATCATTAGAAAAACAATACTCTAAAAAACTATTCGTAAAAAAATTCTTGAAAATAACAACATTTTATAAATGCATAATCTACATATAAAACATACACAAGTAACAATATATCTTATGACAAATAATCATGCTAAACTTCATAGTATACCTCAATATCTTAGAGTAAGTTCTTGACAAAGTGCATTTTTTAAATTCTGTGTGAATTCAATTATGGTTGCAGTTAATACAAATAAGATATTATAACATGCTTACAAAAATGCACGGTGAGGAATCATTAAAACAAAATACCACACTGGTACCAATTGGTGTAAGTTCATGCAGTTTCATGACTCACTATCAATTCACGAATTCATTTAAGCAAATGGGACCACCAAAAATAGAGCTATTACATTTACACCCACAGATCTACTATGATTCGCTATAGCAAAGTTAAATAGATAATAATTTATCAGATTTACGTAAATAGGAGTCAATTAATCTACACCAATCCTAATTTCATTTACAGGTCATTAGTACAAATGCAAAGCTGCACTTCTTAAATAAGGTAGTTAAACATTGTTAAAGCAGTTTCATATCTGTACTCCATTCAAAACTGGGAAATATAGATACTGCCAAATGCATTTAGTGTAAAAGGTACGAGTCTAAGATTTTATTTGTATATACATACCTTGGTTATAATGTTACTAAACAATCAAAAAATTAGGTTAAATGAATTTTTAACTATATTTGATGCTTCTGTGTCGTAATATTAAAGTGGATTATGTTAAATAAACAAAACCTTCTCTTTAATACCTGAAAAAATGCTACCGTGATATATAAAATGATGAATACAAAAATAACCTGCGTATATCTACACAAAATTCTGGTCCCTTGATTGGTTGGTCCCAGCTGCCACTTACACGTAATCATTTGGTATCTTTGTCCATATCTACACTGGGATTTATCTTCAGCAAAACTGGGAAATAATCGAGGTCTGGTTATTTCTACATTAATTGCTTGTTTAAGTTAAGGATATGAGACCTGTTCACGCAGATATGTCTATTTATTTGATGAGACTTTACTAGCTTTGAAAATAGTAGCATCTCAGATTCCTGAGGTATGTAATCTTGTTAAACGTATACCAAACATATGAATTCACAAAGAATTTCTTGCTAATTATGTCCCTTGAAGCAAGTTAGAATGTAGTGCAAAGTTTATCAAAATTAATCCAGAAAATTCTGTCTTTTGAAATTATTATTCAAGATTTATAATTCTAAGCTTACCAGATATGATTGTCGTTTTGTCTTTGTTATGTTTGTTTATGACAACCCAAAAAATTTTTCTGTGATATGCAATATAGCTTTGACAGGTTTCATACCAACTTTCTCTGAATTTGGGTGTTCCTCACAGAAAAAAAAGAAATAACTTACTAAACTTTTTGAAGCCCATTTTTGTTACAACTTTGTAGAAGAGTCAGAATTTTTATATATTAACTTGAAATTTGATTTTTTTTAATTCAACGTATTTGGTTTGTAAGAGCTATCGTAAAGAAAATTAAAACTTCTTTTGCAATAGTGTCACATATTATTCACTGCTTTCAAAGTCCTATTTTGTAGAAAAGTTACAGATTTTATTCTTACCTAGTTTACGCCAGAGCATAAGAACGGATTCGTTTGTTTTATGAATAACTAATATTAATAAATTAATTATAAAAGCGAAAATAAATTCCAATTTTCTCTAAGTGCTATTTATTCATTCCAGTATTTTCTGTTATTGTATTAAATACTCTACAAATATACACCTTATTTTCTTCAGAAAAAATATTATTGTATAAAACTATTACTGAAAAACTCGTAGCGTTTAAATTTTCTGCACAAACAGTTGCTAAGTTTCCAACCTCTCCCACGACAGATGTAAATTGTTTTTAGAAATGGAATTTGAAATAATGTTATAGAATTTAAAAATTATCTTCTAAGGAAAAATTGCTTCATTTTACGCAAAAAAATCAATTTAATGTAGTTAACTGGCCAACCTTTCAATTTGATTTAATGATATAAAAAACATCAACTATTGATCTTAAAAATGTTTTTATATGATTCTTTACAATATGTTGCGAGTATCTATTATATGTCAAAGAGTGTAACCTAATATACTTACGGATGATATTATCATAATTTTTTCAAGAATTCTGTATTTTTGAAATCGACACTGATAATTTTCAGAGTATCAGTTGGGGCTGAAATAATTTTACAGTATGCAAAACTTTATCTTAAAATATCATGTAAAACTTCACCGCTATGTAAACTTTCCTTTTAAAATGAAGAAAATGTATTTGGGACAATGTTCATAAATTTTAAATATTTCTTTCATTGCGTTTAAATATTAAACTATACTGTTAAAAGTATTTTTAGTTTTAGCGAAAGATTTTTTATGTAAAATACGTTTTAATAATTCCAGTATTAAAATTTTCTTGGTATTATATTCCGAGATTAAGTATAAAAGGTCAGTGCCAAAGATTAGCAAAGTAATTTTAATTAATATTAATGAATTTTTTTAAATTACATTATCCCAAAATCTTAAGATATTTCAGAAAAGTGTTTAGGTATTTCTAGAGCTCTTGGTATAACTAAAGAGATAATCTTGAAGAGGATATAAATTTTCTAGCCAAAATTAACAGAAAATGGGCATGTTCATTACGCTCTGTGACATGATTTCATTTACGATTTTATCACTGTAATCAAAGATAAGTAAAGTTAAGTTATTCTGCTTCGAATTTTATGTTGTCTGACGTATGAAGTGAAATGAGTAAATCTCCATGGAAACGTACAGCAAATTAATAAGGAGGACATCAACAATTCTTAATTGTTCTAACTTATTTAATAAAACTTCCATGCAAAATGCTTATTTTTTAAGAGAGAAACATAGACATTTTACCTTACAATGTTATTTAGATGCATAAATGCCTGAGCCTAATATCCTTAACTTTAACAACCGCAATCATATCTTCTTTAATAATGAAAATACTGATGTAATAAAAATTAATATCTTGTTCATTACAAAAAATACTTCAAAATTATACATATATTTTTTTGCTAAAATCTTGCTAATTTTTTTGCAGTTCTGAAACGTAAGTACATCAGGCAGGATTGACAACTGTTTGCATGAATTATAATACATGGACTAATCATTTACATTCATCATCGCTAATGATGCGTAATTATTTTTAAATCCATGGACGTTAGATAATAGTAAACAAAGACAAAAATTGCATCAAAGAATTGTTTTCATCTAATGTCGACAGATTAGAAAATAGATATGCAAAACTTTAGTAATACGAATGAAGAGGATGTTTGACAAAATACAGCATGTATGTTTGGCCCAAGTCGAGTACAGTTAGTGAGATTGACGCCAGTGGTGAAACTTAAAATATCCAAATGTATAATATTAGCTAGAAATTTACATTCTCTCAGTCTAAAAAAGAGTTACAAAGCGTAACATATAAATTTACACTTCGGACAAACAAACGAATACTACATAGTATGAACACATTTTGTACATGCATTGGTAACACACAATATTTTTATAACTTCCATTTGTTCTTGATATTTTTTATCTTTCTAAGTCTTATAATTCTTTTCAGATACATGTTATATACACAGCAAATTTTATTCTGAGATCAATACAAATCTATTGTTTTAGCAATTTGGTGTATAAGGCCAACGATTATGCAAATATCAGTTATTTGGTACACAAAGTACACATGAGATCAGAACAGACTAGTAAATTTCAGAGTAATACACAGAATCTACTTGATATAACAGAGATACTCTGTACATATTTTGTACTTTTACAAGATTATTTAACACATAACATTCTAGATAGTTTCGACGAATAAAAATAATTATATTCTAAATGCTACAGAAAGCAATAATTAAATTAACATTTGATTCACGAACATGAAGTTCTAAAGCTATAAAAACTATCCTGTTTGGCTGCAATATCCTTAACAAGTTCAGTTCCATGCCACGGTAAAAAACACATATTTTTCTTTTATCAAAATTACTCTTCCGCTAAAATCCTACAATCATCATTTCAAAATATTCATCAATATTTCTACGGTGTTTTTATTATACGTTTTACGATGTCTCTGATTATAATGCAGAAACTATAGTTCTAGTATTTTGAAGTCTAGAACAGCTATTTAATACGAAATATATAAAGCATAATTTTATCAACAAAGGTGATATAAAGAAAATTTGAAAGAACAACTTTTTAATGTACAGTACAGCCAGAAAACTTTGAAATATTTTGAAATCAAATCAACAATCAATTAGGATCAATGCTGCCGATATTCAAGTCTTAAAATAAGAATTGTAAAATGTAACCAAAATCTTAATTTGGAGTTAAGATTATTATTGCAAAAGAAAAGGTAAACAGAATAGAAAACCGTTGAATATATTTAATCGGTAGCATTTAAATGATTTTCATGGCTTATTTAGGTATAAAAAATCAAAATGAAAAGCAGAAGTATTACAATTCGAGAATTCAAAGCAAAATTCTACTTGAAAGTTTCAAACTGATTTATCTGTAAATGCTATGCTACTGTCGCTGGAGATTTTAAAGCATTGTTTGAAAAAGAGAGTAATGTGTCTGGTATTCTGATACCTGATATTGTAATATTACAATTCCCAGGGTCAAAATGTCATGACTATTCGATACAAAAATAGTACTATTTTATACACTTCCACATTAGTGCAGAAAATGATAGATTTAGGATACTTAAATAAGTGTCAAGAACTTAGATTTTGTACTGTTAGACAATGATAGTAAAATGATGGGAAAGTCTATAAAATTTGTACAAGCACATGCCTATTTGTTTCAGTGGTGATGCAATTTCATGATGCCTGATAAAATATTTGTATGCTGTAGGTATCATTGTGCATGAAATTTATAATTATTTTATGAAGCAGATAATTTGCAATACGCGTCTTGAAACTAACGGAGTCATTCGGACATATTTATCTGTCAATACGTTTCCACACAAATAATCACTTCTACATAATTTATTAGGAACTAGTAAATATAAAGTTTTTTTGCCAAATTATATAAGGTATCGATTAATAAATGACTTCAGAATATTAAACATTTATTTACCTTAATTTGGATATTTTAAAATACTATAATTTTAGAAACCAAATTTTATTTATTTTTGATATTTTATTAACGTGTGTTAGATAGTGATTTGAATTTAGAATTTTATGCTGTATTTCTTAAATTGTTTAGTTTACATTGCTTTTCTACGTTATAACATTTTAAAATTACACTTTTTACGTTTCAAAATGAAGAAACTTCAAAAACTTATTACCGTTGTTCCTGTGGATATTGTCATGAGTTTTGCTACTGGTAATACTGATCTAATAAATTCTTTATTCTGTTGTTACATTATTACAATCTTTGTTAGATTCATCTATTGTTTTACGTATAGCTTTCTGACAAAAATAAACACTTATTATTTTGTTAATCTTCAAGTTTAAGAATCTTCATCTTTAGCAACAAGTTTCACAGGAACAATTTTTATTTAATTTTAACTGTAGCCATTTTATTTATTTATTTATCTATTTATATGGAAATAAAATTATAATATAAAATAACATTACTTTTATCATATATTTTTGCAACTATTAGGAAAATTCTGATTTAAATGAAGCATAGAATTTATAAAATTATTGGTAATTTTTTATTCCTTCTATTACTATCTTTCTTAATTATTCGGTTATATTTCGGAATTACTCTGAATTTATTAAAACTGCAATTTAATTAATTTGTGAAATGCCATAAAGCAGGTGCCACAGTAAAAAACACATGTAGATATGAGTATTTTGAAATCAAATATTTTTTTTATCTTCTTATAAGCTACTACTATATGTTTCATAACTGTGCTTAATTCAAAGATAAAAATGAAGCTTGAAATTAAAAATTAATATATCCATAAATATAGTAATTAACTTAGATTTTGGAGAAATTTAATGACTTTCTTCTGCTTTTCCTCTTACAATGCATTATGAAATAAAAACAAACTTCACACATGTAAAAGTGCATAATTAATCAAATCATCACACAGAACAACTCCAAATAACAGGACTAACTGAAACTACAAACCATCTTTATGTTCGAAAAATGCAGAGAAATGAATTATCTTTTGGTGTTGATCAAATATATAGCTATTGTAATATAAATGAGGAAATTTTAATTTTTTGATTATCGTATTTTTCTCGATAAATGTATTTATCGAGAAAAATAAAACTATATTTGAACAAAAAAAAACAAATTAAAAAAAAAAAATAAAACTATATTTGAAAAATATTATTTGAACAAAAAAAAACCAGCTTTCATTTCTGTAAAACACATTTTTGGCTCGCTTAAATTCTGAATTATTTTATACTTGGCTAAACGATAATTTACTTTTCTGTTTCAATTAAAATGAAATTTAAATACTTATTTTTCATTTACATAGATCCTAAGCTTAAATTATTAAAGTCTTAAATATTATTTGTTATTTATAAACCACAACAAAAGATAATTTATGTCTTTTCAGTAAGAGCTGAAATCAAGCATAATTTTTTTGTTGTTGTAATACAGCGATGTAGTATAATTAACATACATATATGATTACCTTTTCATTTAAAATTTCAAATAAATTTAGAAATCTAAAAAATGCACCAAAAATTAAACGCATAAAAACGCTTAATGAATACACAGCATGTTTAATTTTACTTTCCCTAGAAAGAAAAGAAAATTTCCGAAAAGCTGAAGTTCTGAATGTCCAGATGATTGAAGTTTTGGTGTATTTCTTTCTTAATTTAGAAAGACAGTTCTTACCTTCATTTAGAAAGAAAAAAAAAGAATATTTTTGCTCAAACCCAGTACCTGCAGTGACTCAGCAGTAATTCTTTTAAACCTCTATGATAGTTTTCGAATAAATGATATGAAGAATGTAAGTTTTGAGCTTATCCCTCTGTGTCTGAAATTACGGAGTAATCAAAACTTTCTATTCAGTTGTCTGATGCTGCAGCCATGGTTCCCTTGGCAGAAGATACCAGATTTATGGTAATATTAACTGAGAGACGTATAGTTCGTGGACGAGTGTGGCAGTAGTTTGTAATACAAAAAAAAAACGGTGAAAGAAAGCCATACATCTAAAGCTTTCAAGGGTACATATGTTTGGATGACAATTGAGCATGTGGCAGCATTTAACACTGAATAATGTGTTAAATTCAATTTATGTGATTTAAATAAACTACAGCATTTTTTATACTTATAATTTTTAACACCTTCACATCTTCATCTCTTACTGGCGGTAAGTTCATGAAAACAGCAACAATTATCTCACCAGTTTTGAGGTATAAGAGTCAGCTAGCAAATGGTAGTCCTTCATTACTGCCCTTTAAAAATCACAGAACGCATTACTGCCCTTTAAGAATCACAGAAGAAATACTTGAAAATTAACATTATTTTCTATAGTCTAAAAGACACCACAGATTTTAGTTTCATAATGAAATTTCAATTCGTAGTGCATAATAAGAAACTTTCTGTGCTTCTCATTCATGCATCTACGACATTTCTCAGCATGACTCGGACTTAATACAAATTTCCACTCTGAGGATGTTTTGTCAGGCTGTCCCAATATATTCAATTACTGTTGCCTTAGTACATATAAATCTTTCTCTGACTACCACCGAATATGCTAAATGATGCTTAATGACACTGACACCTGTGTTGAATTACATCTCTTAACACTCTTGTTAATTTCTAAGAATTAAGGGCCTCAAAAATAAGCATTTTATAAATAAATAGTCTATTTATTTTTTCATATCAATAAACAAGACGAAATTTAAAATATTTCGAGAAAAATTAAAAGTCCACAGGGAACATATTAGTAGATATCTTTCATTCTCTTTTGCAAATTTCACAGTAAAATGTGCTAAAACTTTCTTCAAGAAATCTGAAATTTTCATTTTCATTATTATAATCAAAGCTGGTGAAGTCTTCTGACCGTTTCATGACTGTATATTGTCTTACTACATAAATATAATAAAGATATGAGCTTTTGTAAATTGACACCATAAATACATCTAAAGATTTCCCCCTTTTCTATGTTTATAGTTTTTAGATGTAGAAAGGAATATATGTATATATACATATATATCACATAGCTTTTCTTTTTATACATCAATAATTTAACAGCAATTAACACTAAAGGCAGTGACGGAAATACATATAGAAAACTCGTCCCATTTTGAATTCATTCACAAATATTCATTTAAATGCTCACAATAGTCCTCATAACTTAATTGCACGTACAATTGTATGAAACGGTAACACGCGACTTAAACTATTCTTTCTTCAAGTGATAACAGAGTATTGAGCAAATTTTCAAAAACTTTGACATTTCACCACGCACTGCTACAAGGTAGAAATGACACTTTCACACAGCTGTACAAACAAGAAGTTCCGAATCACTCGTGGAACAACCAGGCATAGGAGAATATGGCCTGAAAGCAAATTGGGTAATTAAACAAATTAGTTCACATAATTATATCTCACTCAAGCACTTTATGGATTACACTACAAGATCTTTATGGAATGACTATTAAATAATGATTTTATGTTACATACATACTTTCTGTTGCCGAAGATGAGCAAACCTTGGACATTTTATGCATTTAAAAGTCACACTATTTCCTTGTTATTTATAACAAATGACAAATCTGGAAATTTTAATACAGTATATGAACTGTATGTATTAACAAAAACTTCAGTTTTCTATTAAAACCATGCATAAGTATGGACATCGAAATATGTATATTTTCCCATAAAAATGAATAAGATCGATTTGAACTGAATCTGGCGTAGTGATGGATATATAAATAGCCTTGTATACATGAAGTACAGTTCACGAACATAAAACACTCAAATTGCTTTGAGACGTGCAAAGTTTAGAAAGAATCAGCATCAGCATATCCTTCCAATTCACACTTTAACTATATTGCACTATATGTTACAACGTCTAGATTCCAAAACACTTTCAACCTGTTGTTCATGTTAAGTGACAAATGCATTCGAAATACAGAGGAAACCATGCCCATTAAGGGAAGGATTTTGAGACTTTACTTATTATATTATAAAAATTTACTTTATTACTTTTATGTTATAAAAATGATTAAATCTGGAGAATACCAGAAATATATAACAGCAATGTGGGAGATGAAAACCTACCATATTATTGTATTTAGATGATGCAATTATTATAAAATGGTGCCTAATTCTCGGAAAGATGACGCACGTTAAAGCGGACCATCCATTTCAATCGTAACAAATAATATTGTCATTGTTAAACTTCTTACCACTGATGACTGGGCGGTGGTAATGCTATTTTTTCATGACCGCCTTGATTTCAGAAATCGATCATCGACGTGAGTACCTAAATGCCCCGACTTTTCCCAGGCGAGGGCAGAAAAATCATGTGCTTCAGTTTCAAATTATATTATAAAAATGATGATAAGCGAAATTTTTTAGAAATCTTTGGAGGTGATAAAATGTTGATTCATAAAGGAATTGGGCAGTCAGCTAGAAAAACTTTCGTCCACAGTCTAATATTTTAGTAATATTATAAAGTATTTTCTCCCTTGTATCCAGATATTTTCGTGGTATAATTGGAAAGCACCCTCAACGCGTATTTGTGAAGTCCAAAGTTCTAATCTCGGCGAGAGCATTGCGGAAATTTTTCAGTTTCCTGATTTTGAAAAAAAGTTCTAAAAAGAATCTATGAGTGGTGCCCATACTAAAAGGTGGTGTACGATTAATCATCACCACCAGGATTTGGTGATTTGCTCCTGTAATCCCCAAACGCCTTTTAAAAAGAGGAATATATAAGGTATTTTCTTCCTTTTTTGTGCATCCCTTCGTGGTGTAACTAGAAACACGCTCACTGTGCATTCGAGAGGTCCGAAGCTCGAAAACTTGCAAGGACACTGGTAATTTCTTCATGGCTTCGAAAGATTCTAAAAAGATTCTAAAAACACTATGGAGGTCTTCCATACTCTTTCTTTGAGACCATTATTGCAGTGATAACCAATAAAGACTTGGTCTATCCTTAAAATATTCTTCTAGCAAAAGAATGGCTTCATAATCATGAAGATAGAGGCAAAAATATTTTTCAGTTATATCTAATATATTCTTATCATTACTAGATTAAAAACTTGTGCAGGAATGAAAGAAAATCGAGTCCATTTTGGTGTTCCTCAAACTACTATGTCATCAGCTTTGCCGTGTGAACGGATGCATTGCCCTTCTAGTACACATAATGTCCCTGGGGACACAAAATTTGAAGAAATGGATGAACTTGGTCTATTCAAGCCCTTAAATGTTGAGTTCTTGACAGTAATGTGACGGTTAAGAACAATCAGTTCTCACAGAGGTGTAGCATGCCATTGACTTCCATGGCACTGAAGGCCAAACCGACATTAGCCCAACATTACGCTTCACTCTGGGAGCAAGACGCTCTAGATGATGTGTCTCTGAAGAAAGTCTAAACATAATTTTCTCCAGAAGTGAAAAAGTCAAGGAAGATGAATTCACCGCTGAGCAACATACATTTTACATTGTGTAATGCCCATGTTTTGCGCTTTTGGTGCCATTCAAACCGGGTCTTAGAACTGACGGGAAACATTATCCAAAAGAAATCATCGAAACATAAACCCGTAAAAACAAATCACCGTACGTTCATTTTTTTTATTTTTAACAATTGCCATGTTAACGCGAAACATAATATTTTGCAGCTGCGGATCTCCAACTCCGAGATTGTGTAGGCGTGCAGCACAGTACAAATAAATGAATTAAATGAATTGTAAACGTTATTATGAATGGTTTCATTAAAGTTGTCTGATAGGTACATTACGCTATGGAATTCTTGATAGACGAGTGAATATAGTAAGAAGCTGTTAAGTTCTAACGTGATATATGTAATTGTTTTATATTTTTTGGTTGTAATTATTTGTAGCATTTCAATAACTTTTTAAGATATTAGTATGCTAAAAATAATTATACCTGTCTCTTCCCTTGGCGATTCTCCGACTGCAGGGAGGTTTCCTTTATTTTAACTTTACAGGCATGAACTAGAATACCATGGCTAGAATAGCCAGGTAAGTACCAACAATTATGTTCTTTGCGGCCAGTAATTCACAAATTCTAATGTCAGTACTTCTGATGCTACAGAAAATTCGAATTTATTATTCTGTTGTTCTTGATAACATTAAAAATTATTTATTGTGAGTAGAATTTAAGAATGAAATTCAAATCCGCAAAGAATGCTCATAGTGGGATAATGTGTAAACATCCGCTAGAAAAATGTTCAGGAATGAGTCTAGGAATAGATCGTTAAGGAGTGCATTTGTATTATGACAATGAATTCGAGCAAACAGCTAGAAAAACTGTAGAATTTCTGCAGCACAAAATAGCCATTCTATCGTATCCACTACATTTATTTCGATACTCCTACCCGTTTCAGAAATGTATGTGTATATGCATGCATGTATGGATGTATGTGAGTATGTATACACGCACATATACATACGTACGCATGTACATGCATATATGAGCACATCCGTCCCTACATACAAGGATTTCTGAATCCAGTCCCGATAACAGAACAGTACCTTCATTTCATTTGGATCAGAAAATTTTATTTTAACTTTTGTTTAAATAAAATGTATTGTTATTTAATCATGTTATTTTAAAACTTATTGTTTCCTTTCGTGAAATCCTAGCTGAGAAGAAATTACAAGGTTTGAACAAATTCTAAAAATTATCAAATAAGATGTAATGATCTCAAAAATGGTTTTAAGACAGGAAAATAAGCTTAAAGAGATTTTGTAAAGACTTTTAAAAACTATAATAATTTTTTTGTGTGTTACCCCTTTTTTTTCTTTTCACCGTATCTTTCCAACTCTCCAAATGACAAAAGATTAAACCCTTCGAAAACAATTTTTTTGACAAAAAACAAATTGGAAATCCTGTTTAAGGCCTGTCAACTAAATATTACTGCAGAGTTGTCGCAAAATGACGAAAGAACAATATAATGCTAATACATTACTCAAATTGTTACTCAAAGAGCGAGTAGCATACATACATACATATATATAAGATTTGGACTCAACTGTAATATAGATTTCATTAGGGCTTTTATTCTGTAAGCCAAGAAGTCTGTTTTATTCAAAAGTTTTAAATGATTATTACAAGCTACTTAGAGAAATCGACAGATCTCTCAGATTATCGCAATTGATTATATTTGCATAACTGGCATGAAGTAGTATGAATAGTATTCTCTGGCAGAAAGATCCTTCCTAAATTATGATGGCTATTCGATGACCCAAAGTTGGTGTTATTTTCTTCAAGAAATCGTATACAACAAAATTAAAATGGTTAAAACTTCAGTTCGCGATCCATTTTTCTAGAGTATTTTATGTTATCATTGTACTTAAAATACGTTCTGATAATCTCTTAAACATTTCACAACAATATTGCTTGGCAAAAAGTAGTCTGAATATAATAACATCAAACAAAAACAGAGTGTGCAGAAATAATTCTATAATAATATAGATTCAGCATGTTTTAATGGAAATCATTTAACTGGCTCCCCAGAGCCAATAATGATGTGCTAAACTACACGTTTTTAGATAGAAATCATCGTAGTAGCTCATATGATGTTGTAATTTATTAGTCTAAGCACAGAATATTTTTATTCCATTAAAAAACTACACGCTTGCGATTTTCTGAGATCAAAACTTCTTAGTATTTATTCACTGCAGTCATTTTTAGCTGGTCAGACTTAGCCTACGCAACATATAATATTTATTCCCTGCAGTCACCTTCTAGCTGATTGAAATTAGCTTACATAGCATCTGCGATTTCTTCTTGAAAAGATTCAACATTGTTCTGTAACTTGATAGATGTCTGTTTCATGAACATCGAGTTTAATGCACAGCTCATTGGATTGCCCAGTTAATCTCCTCCGAGATGGCTTTGCATATACATGCACTAATTAATCACACGCATGTCTAATAAGAACTTATTCATCTCATTATTAAAGCACCACACAGAACTCCATTCCAAATCAATGCAGTTTTTAATAGCAAGAACAAGACACAATTTTTATTCCATTGTACTGCTGTTTTGAATTGGAAGATAAATAATGTTTTACTTGCGTTTCATTGTTCTTCCTTTTGCTGAATTTTTTCAGTATCAAGAAACATTGTAAACAATAGTGTTCATTAAGTCATTAAAGACTCGTCGTCTGCTTACTTACCTTCATTAAATCGTTACTTTTTATTAAGCAGTTAGTTAAAATTATTTAATTTAAGTATTCCATTATTTTTCTGGTAATGAAGTCTGTTAATATAGCTTATTTAATTACTTTTATCATCTGCTTACGTACTCTTGGCACAAAAAATTACATCATTGTTCTCCTAGGTTCACCACTGCTAATTTACCCTTTGTCGCTTCGCTTCTCAGATGCTTACTTCTTACTTTTAAATCAGTAGAATAGGATTTACTGTCTTTCACTATGATTGGGTAAATATCTGCTAAGACGGCTTTACATATATATATATATATAAGATAAAATAATATGAAGCTCAAAATTGCTAACTTTAGCAGTAATTTTTTTAATTAGGAACTTAAATTTGGTTACGTTCGCTTCAAAGAATCTGTACCGCGTCAATTTACATCTGCAATAAACTGCAATGCCGCAGATCACTTGTCCAATTACCGTTCAGAACGTAAACGAAGGATTCCGATCTTACTTTTAGACTGTGCTGATGTGCAAATTCATTTTCAGATGAGATCACGTGCCAAGTTGGGCCAATAAATAGTGATGCTCATGATTTACACACTAGAGGAACTAGCACTGAAGGTGACTTCATATTCCCCAATCGGCCGGCTAAAATTCTCCAGTTGTTTTAGAGAAATATACACTTATTTTGAAAGGTTTCATTGAGCAGTTGGAAAATCAGGGACTTTCTGAATTTGAAGCAAAGAAGATAGGGGAAGGTAATTATATTATTGCCTTTAAATCCACTGACACCTACCATAAGATAACTGCATTTTTTGCTAAGAGAATTCTTTTTCCATTCCTATCTCCTAGCCGACGAGAGAAACTTGAAAGTGGTCCTAAGAAACCTCCCTATTCACGTTGATTGGGCCTACGTTAAGGATAAACTAATGGATAATGTTTTAATGTTCTGAGAGTTTCACAGATAACGTGAAGACAGGGCATGTGTGTAGTTCTTAGCGTCAGAGTCGCCACATGTGTAAGATACCTATGCCTTTCTATTTAGTAACATTGCCGAAAAAATCCCAGAACACAGAGATTTGGAATCTTAAGTTGCTAATGCACCTACTCATCAGTGTAGAAAGATAAAGGGGACGGAGAGATCCGACCCAATGTTTTCGGTGCCAAAGGTTCCATCATGTGCAAGCTCTTTGCGATGACCCACGACGATGTTACAAATGTGACGGGGACCATGAAAGCAGAGTTTGCTCCAAACTCAAGGACGTTGAACCGACTTGCTACAACTGCCATGGTAAACACACGAGCAATTTGAAAAGCTGTGATGCATTTCCAAAGCAAAACCCCCTCATTCACATAGGTTTATCATAAAAAAATTCTACGTTCAGGTAACAAAAAAGGATACACTCGCTAAAAACTGCACAAGGCAGTTAATAAAGAGAAACAAGTCATGCTAATCAAGCTCACATAATTAGCCTCCTTCATAAGTCTACGAAAGTGCTTGCACAGCCAAAATTAGCAAGGCCTTAATCTGAAAGTATTAAGGATCGCTAGAATTCAAGTCAAAATAATCCCTGTGACTATTTTCACATGAAACGCTCAGAATCTTCCAAATAAGGTAGGAAAATTAAAGGATTTCCTCACGCGACACAATACTGATATTGTATTGATTACGAAGACACATGCTAAGCCTGCATATAGTCTCTGAGCGTACCTAACTACCGCAGCTACTGTTATGAAAGGATTTTACACACAGGAGATGGTTCAATAATTTACATTAAGAGCAGCATACATTTCGTTCTACGCTTCCAAAAAGAAAAGATGAAGTCGGATTTGAGGACGTCAAAGGCACTGTGCACTTTCGAACTGGGGTAGTATGATTCTCTAGTCTATTTACATTATCTAGGATCTTAAGTTAAGAGATGAGTATTTTTTAAATCTCTTTAATAATCCAATTCTCACCATCATCGGAGGTTTAAAGTGCGAAGCACTTTAGTTGGGGATGCCGCAAAAGCAGTCAAACTGGTGAAATTTTATACAACTTTATATTCAATAAACTCTATTACATAATTCCTCCCCAGGACTACACTTTTAGACCCACTAACTCAACACAAAACCTTGACATCTTGGACATTTTTCTAACATCGAGCAACATCCCACTACATACTGAAGTGATCATCGACCTCTCCTCCGATCATGTATCGGTGTTGGCGCACCTGGGAATTCTTAAATCTGAAACTGACCGGACGTATAAAACCACTGACTGATCGGCCTTCGTTGATAATCTCAAATCTTATTCCCTCAATACTAGCGCTTTAAAGATCACCAATGACATTGATTATGCAATCTGCGCCATCACAGAAGGCATTAATACTGCCTTTCAAAAATCAAACTGAAATTAAATCTTAAATATTTCGCCTAAAACTGACAGCAGAAATTGAAAGCATAATACGAGATCTTAACAGGCTTAGAAAATTGTATATTTACTCGCGTGACCCAGACGTCAAGTCAGCTATCAATAGGGTTAATAAGAAAATCAAATGCATGATAGATATCATCGCAATGTATTGTGAAGTAAAATATTGATGGTTTGAACACGGAGGACAGAGCTTTCTGGAATACATTAATAAATTAAAAAGCAACAAGACCACGAACAAACCGCTACACACTAATTCAAGCATTTTATACGTAGACGAAGACAAGGCAAAAGCATTTGCAGAGCATTTTGCAGAACCATTCACTCCTAATTTGCATCCTTCACATACTCATTTCACTCAATTGATCAGCAGATAGATCGAAAATTGATTACAGCAACTTACAGCCATTAAACGCTAATAGTTTTACCACCCCAACGAAGGTCAAAAACATTATTTTAAAACTACTAAAGAAGAAAGGTCTTGTAAAAAACAATATCTCAAATAAAATGATCAAGCAGTTCTCAATTTTATTTCGAAAATCTATGGAATATACAATGCGTGGTTACGCCTGAGCTACTTTCCTAATGACTGGAAACATGTAACAGATATTCTGATTCCCAAACCAGGAAAAAAAATCTTAAAGCCAGAAAATTTAAGGCCCATTAGTCTGCTTTCGACTTTGTAAAAATCTTCGAACACATCAAATATAAAAAGTTGGAACCAGCTTTGTGCAAGCTACTGCTTTTCTTATGCTGAACGTGGCAAAAGTCTTTGATCGCGTCTGGCTTGATGGTTTAATCTACAAACTCACCAAGCTTCATCTTTATAGAGAGCTGGTCCTTATCATTCACTTCTTTCTGATTAACAGAACCTTCAGCGTCAGGCAAGGCAAGCGCTACTCGGTATCTACAAAAACCCTAGCTGCTGTCCCACAAGGATCAGTTCTTGGTCCAATTCCCTATCTAATTTATGTCATGGTTTTCCCCAGGCATAGGGATAGCATTTACTGTTTCACGGCATGCTACGCTGAAGATACAAGGACACTCGCGAGTTCAATAAATTCCGGCTTTGTCATTAGTCGTATATAAGTTACAATGCATGAGATAGAGGACTAGTGTGTCCAAAATGGAGGATGTATGCTAATGCGGTAAAATTCAAATTGGTGATTGTCGGCCGCCACAGAAGGAGGAACAACCATGAAGAGATCCCCCTTTTCAACGAGACGGTGACAAAATCAACAAAGCGACTTATCTATGCCCAAAGTCAACAGGGCGACTTATCTAGGGGTGGAATTTAATACCACCCTCAAGTGAAAATCGCATGTTTCGTAGGTAAAACCTGTCGCAGCCAAAAAGGTATTGCTAGGTAAATTGCCTCCTCGAAGCCTCCTCTTTCTTTGAGCTTGTGTGGAAAAAGTGGGTTTACACTGCAAATACTGCAAATCCAACTTTGAACTATTCTTCGCCCCCTGGCGCGCGGCTTAAAACACAGATTTTAAGGCCCTGCAAACCTTTCAGAACAATTTTCTTCGAAAACTCATAGAGCCATTCTGGTTTATACGCAACAAACAATTACACAAAAACCTAAAAATTGATGACATACAGACTTATATTAATAAATGTAACTCAAATGTTTTCATCAAAAGGAATGACTAATGTCAAGGCAAACTATGCAGACAATTTCAAGTGTGCATTAATTGATAAAGATATGAATTTAAGACGGTACGCCACCCACCTGCTCCATAATCTGCTACATAACACCTAACTTTGGGCTCTGCTTAAATTTTCATTGGTTTCGCACACCTTCAAATAGACATTAAATTATAGCTACATCCATACATTAGCCCTCTTTCTTTACAGGGCCCACAACACACCAAGCGAGGGCTTCTACTTCTTCTTCCTGACATTCACCGTTGCTCAGAGCCATGAACAAGAAAATGTGTCTTAAGATATGCCCAAGAATTTATTTATCAACAAAAATAAAGTGATGTTGTGATTATCAAGCTAGTTGTGCTTTCCAAAGATTCAGACGAACTCAAAAAATTTACTTTTTAAAATATTCGCTAATGTGTTACATAACTTTATTTACATCATTAAGAAAAACATGTTGGTAACAAAATGAATGAGCAGATGCATGTGGTGCCTCTACGTAATCCGGTTCTTAGAAAGGATGCATCCACTTCTGCTACTTGTAAGATAAAAATGATAATTCAAGGAATTAAACCTTAAATTACCTAAAGTGAAACGTTACAGGACTGTTTAGCCTGTCAAATTAAATATAAATATAAATACCTGGCCAAGAAATCCGTCTCATGAGGTTCATGTGGTACGTCCTCGGCTTCCAGAAAGCAGAAAAATGCGATCAGGAAAACTGAGAGCACACCGATAACAGCAGCTACTATGCACGCCGTTACCAACGCTGAAAAAAAATGAGTTCTTTGTAATAAAAGAAAATTAATTTGGTAATTGCGAAAGCACTAGCGTAATATTCTAGTTTATTTATTTATTTAATTCTTTTATAAGAATTATGCATACGTTTAATAATCATAGCATTCGAAAATATGGATATATACAAGCATACTGAAGTAGAATTGTATGGCTTCAAAATTTAATTTCCTTCTCCTTTGAGTATGCGTAAAATATTCCAATTAATGAATAATAAGGTAATAAACTGAAGAATAGAAAATCCTATAAAAGTAAATTGCTTAACTTGAATATTTGTTAAAAACTGAATTAAAGCAAACAATATTCTACTACTATTGTTAATCTAATGTAGTTATTAATATTTTTGGAGGAATTGCATTATATATTTACATTTATTTATAGTATTTTTGTTTCATAGAAAATATTTTCAAATGTTGAAAGCAGCGAATTAGTCATACGTGGCTCATAATTCTTACAATAATCTTATCGTAATTATAAATTTCAGAGCTAATTGTATTAAGTCTTCTGTGAAAGAACTTAAACGCTGCAATGCATAACCATTTTTTCTTAGACTTTCTCTGATGTTCACATACGGATGTAAAACATCTTTTATGTTGGAAGGTTGTGTAGCCTTCAGACAAACCTCTCATTGCGCTACTTGTTCAAAATCACCTATATACTGCCTTTATGTAGTCATTAAAATTATGCAATATAAAATGAACATATATGTGTAATATTATCTGAAACAAACTGATGCTTGAACGATATCCGGGATGTATTGGAGATAGTGGAGTAGTAACAACTTGGCGACGGCTTTTCTGCGCAAATAGAAAGATAACATTTGCAGACAGACGTGCCCGAAGACAAAATATAACAACTATTTCTTGATATACAGACTCTTCTTCATACAACATCATAGGTGCGATAAGCACCCCACAATTTTTTAAAGCTTAAATTTTCTGATAAGCAGAAAGGCAAGCTCGAAGTGGAAAGGATAGAAGTGAATGCACATTCAGAAATTTAGGAGAATCAAAAGGTATCTTGATCTGCGATTGGATAAGGGCTGTTCACATTGTAGGTTTTAGATGAGAGAGCATGAAACGAATTAATTTTGGAAAGGGACAGAAACGAATTGTTCCTTTTAGAACAGAAAGGAAGATATACAAATTAAAATGAAGATTTATGGAGCTATTACTAATTTAAGATATAATTTTGATTTATTTTTTATCTTACACATATATCTTATATATGCATTGTATATATATCCAGAGTGAGAGAGAAAGTGTAATAGAATTGATATATACATCTCTTAAAAGGGCCCGGTATGTTGTGTACTTCTGCAGCAGCGTCGCTAAAGATGTCGACAAGGCTTCAGATGACACAATCTGATTCACGTAACGAGGTTCGTTGTTGCTGTGGTGTATGTTAGGTACTTATAGGCATTTTGACGGATCATAGGAAAATGTTTTATGCTGGAGAATATTGTGAAACTCGCTAATTAATTTAAATGTAGTTGCATAAGAAATAAATAACTATTGCAATAAGACAGAAATATAAATCTTACCGAAAGATGAGTAGTCCATCATTTCTATGCCCAAAAATATTTCAGTATTGTGCTGGAAAAGATATCCAGATACTATTATGTACGAACAAACCTGAATTAAGCAACAATATAAAACTTCTGTATATTTTTACACATAATTTTTGCATTTTAAAGTTTTAGGAAATGTTTGGCATGAACTTCCGTAGCTGCCAAGCATTTTCAAAAATAAGAATTTGATATAAATTACTTTCATGAAATTTCAAAATTTTAAAACACAAATTACTCAATTAATTTTTAATTTAAAAATTCTGTGTTTATGAACTACTGGAATATAAAATGCTGATATTTAATTAAAATTTATGCATTTGAAAAAAAAATGTATTTTAGAATTAAATTTATTAAAGAATAATTTAATAATGATGTTTTATTCACATTTAAGGAAGATGGTAAATACTTTAATCTTTATTTAAATATTAATTCATATTTTGAAATCTCATACCTATATCCTACAAATGTTAAGCATTTTAAGTTTAATCAAATTGTTTGTAAATTTACAAAATATTTTAAAATAACGTATTTAAAATATGAAACATGAGGTTTCGAAAGAATTCATAGCTATTGTAATATTTTATCTTGCATTACTATTTGTAATAAACACCTACGTATAAGCACAACAGTTAACTGTGATTTTTTTCAAACTGAAAATGTATGTACAACGGAAAATATTCAAATGCGTTAACCAGCATCACAAACACATTATTATGGGAAATTTTAATGCTATTGAAAACAAACAGCTTAAGGCAGCGATTCTCAGCCTATAGTGAGGTCCCTCCTAAAAGGGCACTGATTGGGGTAGGTTAGAATATTGAAAAGAAAATATCATTAAAAATTTATTAATTTGGTGAAAGGAAAGCAAAACAAAATACATTCTGACATAATAAAAAACAAAATATATATTTGCACTAATATATTACTGAAAAAGTTGATAAATTTTCTATATGTTGTTGAGAGAAAAAAAACTAGAAAAACTAGTAGAAATCTGCGCGTAGTGCTGCAGGATTTTTTTACCATCTAATATGGGAAATGAAATATATGAGAGAATAATTTAAGGATTGTAAGAACCATGATCCCCTACCTATTTTCATTTTTTGAATTTGCAAATTTTATAATATACATATGGAATAGAAAAAGTAAAGGCTGAAAAAACAAAAACATTGAAAACCAAAGTTAACCCTTTTTTATTTAAACCTCCAAACAGAACTTGTCAAGGGAAAAGTGTTTGGAAGCTTTAAACAAAGTCAATTAACTGAACAACAAGAATCGGTTTCAATCCAATCAACTCACTGAAACCTCTATCGTCAATTAGTATAATGGTTATTAATTCTAAAAATTTTTTATATACAATATTTAAAAAAATCTATACAGGTTTGAGGCTCTCATTGAGTTGGTCTCTTTTTCCTACCAGTTTTTGCTGTCCGAACACAAAAAGAAACAAACGTTACATGGAAAACATTTTACATATAATGCCGAAATAAAACATTGATAATCAAGGGAAAAAATGGAGGAATTACAAACGAAAGAATTACAAAGAAATATCAATAAAAGTGGCAAAATGAATGACAAGAATAAAAATAATAAAATGCTGTATTAATTACACTGTAAAGCTCAAATTTTTATCGAAAAATTTCATTGTCAAATGTAAAGGCTAAATAAGGGCCAGGTTCGAATGCGTACTTAAAATGAAAATACTTTGCTAAAGTAAAAGAATGGATAAATAAATGCGACCTTTGAGGAGAATAATACACTTATACACTCATGTCCTTAAATAAAGGATAATGCAAAATCAGGCAAAGGAAGAGTTAGAAGCAAAACAAATTTGACTTATTTGTAAAGCTTACTTATTAAACAAATCGTAAAGAGCAGAAAAAGATGCTATATGTTTGATATTATTAAAAAAATTAGCGATTTTTTCTCCCTGGAGCAAATTACAAAAAACCAATATTACATGGTTGGTATGATTGTTAATACATTGCATGTCTCCCAGACGATGCAATACGATTCGTACAACGCCTAGGCATGCTGAGTATCAAATTATCGATCTGATCTTGGGGGATATTACACCAAAAGGAAATGCTCTCCGAAGTACTGGTAGACATGTAAGAAAAGGTTGACGGGCTGCAACTTGTCGGCCAAGCATGTCCCACACGTGCTCTAGTGGATTCAAGTCCGGTGAGAATGCTGGCCAGTCCATACGGGTGATATCATCCTATTGAAGGCATTCGCTTACGATGTTTGCACGTTGAGGACAGGCGTTGTCATCCATAAACACAAATTGTGCGCTCATGGCGCTCTGAAACAAACATGCATGTTGTTCCAGACTGACGTCCCGATAGATTTGGCTTGTCATGGTTCCAATTTGAACATGCAGGTCAGTTCTGGAACCCAGAATAATTCCACCCCAAACGAGCACTCCTGCACCATCGTAACGGTGTCGTTCAGTGATGTTTTCTTGGTGGTAACGGGTACCTGGAGCTCTCCATATGAAAGTCTGGAGAGAATCAGACTGCAAGCTGAACCTGGACTCGTCGGAAAACATCACACAAGCCCACTGTTGCGGTGTCCACAATGCATGCTCTCTACTCCAGGCTAATCGCAGGCGACAGTGAGTTGCAGTAAGTGGAACGCATCTGACAGGTCTACGAGCATATAGACCAATCTGCCCTAAGCGTCTGTGCACGGTCTGCCTTGAAATTGTCGTACCAGTGGCTGAAGACAGCTGCCGAGACAAGTCTGAGGCTGTGCTCGGCCTGTTTCTTTTGGCAGTAACTGCCAAATACCTGTCCTCATTCGGCGTTGTAACTCTGGGGCGACCTGTGCTGTAACGTCTACTCACATTACCATCATCTTGGAATCGTTGCCAAAGTCTGGAGATGACACTCTCGGCAATTCCAAGTTCGTCTGATACTTCCAGTTGCGTATGCCTACATTCCAGACGGCCGATAATTCTACCACGTAAAAAATCATCCAAATACGTCCTTTGTGACATAACTTATTCGGTTATTGCACTGAAATGATTATAAAGAGCCTGCGAACAATTTTACTTCTTTGCCTGTATGCCTTATATATCACTCTCTTACACTCTCGTCATTGTGACGTACCATCGGTGTCATCTGGTTACTTCCTGAAATTTGCATATGATTCTTGAAGATGTGTGTAGTGATTTTACAGGTGATATATTTATTTTAGAGTTCGATTTCCGCGTGACTCCGAATTATCCTTAATTTATGGACATGAGTGTAAATATAATTGTATCGGTGCTTCACAATGTATTTATTAACACTAAATTAAAAACAAGTTTAATAATTATTAGTGACTTTCTTTGGCGTGTCTGGCAAAGCAGTTTTACTAAGAAAGTTTTAGTGCTAGAAATAGACACTCTGAAATTTTTCTGTATATTCAACTGAGATCTAAATTTTGTCTTCAATGCAGCTACAACGAAAAATTTGGTTTCGCAAAGGTATAAGGTTGAAAACGGTAATAGTATATGTAATGTTTTCGTTTTCAGTGCAGAAAACTCTTCATCCAACTCTGTTCAGAATTCAAAGAGTAATGTTTTACTAAATTGTCTTTTGATTTCTCCACTTGCCAGAAAATTTCTCCTTTGGCAGTCGAAAGATCTTCAAGAGTATTTCGAAATGGATTCCTAACCTACACCCAACCTGCTCTGTCGTCAGCAAGAAAATACTTTTTAAAATTCTTTGGCAACATGGCTAAATGATTTTCAATTTTTACAGAAACAATTTCACCTGTTGCTTTTCGGTATTGTAAATTTTAATACGTTCATGCGCATTTGAAAACATTTATAGTTTTTTCGTTTTAAACTTCTGCTCCACAATTCCAATTTTCTGCAAAAAGCATCAACTTTATTAAAGTAGATGTATAAAACATTACCGTACCCAAAAAATGTGTATTTACTCCTTGGAGTTGAAGATTAAAGGTATTTAATATCTTGAATATGTCGACCAACTATCTCAATTTCATCATAGATAAATAATATAAAAATTCTAGGCTTCCGGAGATTTTCTTCTTTCTAGAAAAATGGCGATATTCAGCTTTTAATTCATAAACACGTTGCAGAATTTCCCACGTGGTAGCCCTCTTGTCTTGCAATGAAATAGTATTGCTGAATGTACTGCACCCATACCTTTACAAAGTCCTGAAAAGATTCTTGAATTCAGGTTCTCATTTTTAAATAATTTAAGATTTTGTTTCACAAATGCTTCTATACTTTGAAATCTTCCAGACATTGAATAAGCACCATCGGTGCTCGTTCCGAAGCACTTTTTTCACTCAATGTTTGCTTTTTTTATAAAATCATTTATGATAGCAAATAATGCCAGTGCTGTTGCTCTGAGATCTATTAGTTTGAAGAAAAGTAGTAGTTTTACTACTGACATACCATCACAAAATCGAACACAGGCAATGAAATGAGCACCTTTATTGCTATCTGTTGCCTCATCAAGGTGAATTAGAAACAAACTGTCATGCAACTTCCTGAAAAGCTGATGCCATATAGCTTCACCAGTTCGAACAGCAATTATGTCATTTGATAAAGTACGGACTGAAATTGTTTGGCAAAATTATCTCCAAACATAGTTTCTACAATCTCAGTTGCAGATGCAAAATAAGCTCTTTACCAATGGTTTGAGACTTTTTACATCTGGCTATTTTATATGAAACTTTGTAAACAGTAAGTAAAGCTTTTTCATTCACAATTTTTTAAAATGATTTTTGCCTTTCAAATGATTTTAATTTTAATTGGAAGAATTCTCGAGGTTTGTTAATACACTCACTATGAAGTCCTTCTAAATGTTGTTTAAGTTTATTAAGTTTCATGTCGTCTGCTGTTAAAGTTTTTGAGCAAATGCCACACAACGACCTTTCTTCTTCAGTACTGCTAAACTCGAAATTTAAGTATTCTTAAAAATATTTTGTTGATTTTATTTATGGGAAGACGCACATCTGTGCACTTGTTGATGCTTTTATATAGTCTAATGTTCGCTTACGCCTTCTTAAAAATTTATCAATGATTTTTGCATAACTATTCTGCCATAAATATTTAAAACCGTGAATTGCAGTTAACAAGCAAATTAAAGGACACGCATTCATGATGAATTCGATTGCAAATAGGAGGTAGACTCGACTGAGAAGGGTTGGACTGAATCGGGTACAGCATGAATGAAGTCTGCACCGCAGTCGCGCAGATATTTCAGATGTTCGAGACCAATCAGAACTTCTCTCGAAGCTGCGAGAATGTCTGGTATGGTGGAAGAAAGACAGGGAGCAACAAAGATGTATTGATTCTTATTTTGTCAGTCCAGCAGATCGCTTCTGCCAAAAATAAGTAAATTATTTATTCTTATTAATTTGTAAGGTTTATAATTAAGGTCGTTGTGCAGCTTTAACGTCAAATGTGCAAAATTATTATTGCATACAATGATATTTGTATGAAAGGGGAGGCCCAGATGAAAATTATGATTGAAAATTATGTCGCAAGTAATGAAAAGTTGAGAAATGCTGGCTTAAGGGATTCATGAAATCAGGAATCAAGTTCAGAATTAACTAAAATCGTAGTAAGAATATTTGCCTTAAAAAATTAAACACAACCTTAATTAATCTATTATTATTCCAGTCACAAACACAGCTATCCACTCAACTTCTTCCAACAAGAATATTTGCCTTAAAAATTAAACACAACCTTAATTAATCTATTATTATTCCAGCCGCAAATACAGCTATCCACTCAACTTCTTTGAACAATACAAACATCTTGTTTACACTGGCATTAAAAATAATATTAATGAACTTCAGTTCAATCATATAAATACCATTAATTTTAACTAACAAAACTTATGAAAAGTAAAGCAGAGCTTAAAAACTAATTTATTATTATCACTACTGACAAAGCTAATAACAATTACGGTATTATTTTAAAATACTCTATCGAAAAATTTTTTACAATGAACTAAATGATGAAATAACTTACCAGAAAAGTCAGGAAAGAACACTTTTAAAAAGTGAAATTTAAAGCATTTCACAACTAAGAGGGTGAATAATTACAAGAAAGCGATCGATATAAATTTCACTAAAATTCTCAAAACGTCTGTATTGAGATCCAGAATCAAACTAATATTGAATTGTGTAATAACTGTATTATCAACAATAATTAGAAAGTTATTAAAGCCATAACAAACAACAAATTTGTAATGTTAACTACTATGATTTAGAGAATTTGTCACTTAATGAAACCATCTTGCCACTTAATGAACCATCTTAATGAAATTTACAATATTTTAATTGAACTTTGTAATATATTTCTGACCATTAAACCCTTAATTGATTTCGATAATTGGTACTTTTACCTTAAATGGACATTTTTCAAAATTTTATTAAATATCAAAATAAAAGTTTTCTACAAATTAACGGTATTCCTATGGATAGCAGTTATTCAACTGCTATCTGTAACTTGTTCTTCTTTGTGAAAGACTAGAACTTTATCAACAATTACCATAACCAAGAACTTTTCATATTTACCTAAAGGTATGTAAATGAAAACACTGCCATCAATAATTACACAAAAACTGAAGATAAAGATGATGATATCTATTTCTAAATGCCTTAAACATAAGAAACCAGATTATTTTGACTTACCAAATCACAGTTACTTTATTTGGTGAAAGAAGACTTCTCAGTTTAAAAACAAACTAATTAATCGAAAATCCCAAATCTTCAGGAAAATTATTGCTGACACTGTCATTAATCAAACAATAAGAATAACAAATATTTGTAATAAAAGCAATGGTTTTACAGAAGAGCGTAGTTTATTAATTAATATGCTAAAAAATAACAAAATCCCACATAAATTCCTAAAAAAAAAAAAAACTGTAACTAAACTACAGTTGTCAATCTAAAAAATTATTTTCACAAACAAATTGCAGTTTTTGATGACAGGCTACACATAAACCAATTCAATATTAAAATAATCAGGTAAAAAGTATGGTTCCGAAACTGGTGCAAGTCCTAAATCTATTTTTAGAATCAAAATCCATAAACGTCCGAATTCATAATGTGGCACATACTTGCTGCGTCATTATCGGTAATGATCAAACTTGTCGTGAGAAATCACAGTGTCTGTGCACGTTCAATTAAATGGAAAGGAAAGTATGACTATTTACAAATTATGTACATATTGCCAATCAAAATGTTCAGAAAAATCCTGACAATTTTATGATGCATGTCTTTAGTCTGTTGGGGAATACTAGAAGGAAGTGGTGATGACTGTTCTTAGTGAGTGCTGAGATTACAGTAGCCTTGCTGAATTTGGCTGCAGAGGTCACGTGCAGATGAAGTTATTCTCTGGCAAGAAGAGATGGGCAGCAAAAGGCCTTATTCGCTGATCCTTTTACGAAATAACGTAACTTAAAATTTTTGCGAAGTCAGCTATGTTGTTGCAGATGATTTTCTCTTATAATTTACTGTTGATTCTCTTGAGATACTCTGGAAAGTACTCCAACTTTAAGCCCTCATGAACATTTTTATTTCTGCGGAAGTAAAGCACATCCGTGATAATGCAAAGCATTTTGCTCTGCAGGGGACTGCTGTTTCTTCGCGTCGTTGTCACTTGCGTTCTCCCACGCTGAAGAAGCATAAGTAATGATACCCCTAGTTCTTTTGAAGATTAAATAAACATATCTTGAACAAGATTCTAATTATGGTTCCAGCATACTTAAATTCTTGCTTAGTTAATTTTAGTATAATTCAGTAGAGTTCCAGCATAGTAAATGTTGGGTTCGTTAACTGTCTTGGAATTCTGGCGATATTGCGTTATTCCACGAATCTGATATACAGAATAATAGAAATTTTTCTGTAGATTTAGCAGATCACTTTAAGAACGCATAGACTTACGCATATATACATATGAGGATAAAAATTTGTTTCATTTTTGTACATTACTGTTTATTTATGCCATAGCAGTCATCGTCTGCTTATTATTTATTTACGAACGAAGCTCGTAACCTCTGTGTTCAAATAACAACGCCGAAAGCTTGTTTACACAAATACTTTTACTTAACTTTGCTGCTTAATTAACTGGAGTTTCTGTGGTAGGAAGATCCTATTTGAAAAATATATAAATAAATAAATAAAAAAATCTAAAAGGTTTTCAGATTTTAAATTACGTCCAAAGGGGCAAATTATTAATATTTTGTGTGTTATCTTTATTTATTAAATATCATGTTCTTTGCACTTGAACCATAAAATTCAGTTCAACAGCATTATAACAAAATAATTTTAAACTCAGCATATCTTTAGAATTTCCGATACACAGTTCCCGCGCTGGAGATAAAAAGTTTTTTTTTTTCCCCGTAGAGTGTTGCCATTGCTCGCTTTTAAATCGTTTGAGTTTGTTCATCAAAAATTCGTTAAAGTTTTGCAAAATATGAAATAGATAATAAAACAAATTCCAAATTCCAATTTTGGGCTTCCAGATGCTCATATTTGGGTGCAAACGTACGTTATTCAAAATTGGATGGCTCTAGGTACCATTGTTTTAACACACTTGTAGAAATATACATACATTTATACAGATTCTTTATTATTTAATTTCTTTAAATATAATACAGAGCTGCAATATTTGGTGGCAACACGCTGAAAAGTGATTCAGACTTTTAATGTTTCCGACGCAAAATCGCAAAATGAAAACAATAGTCCTTCAGACCCTTTGGACTAAAAATATTATAACATGAAGAGTAATTAAAAAATAAGTCATATATCTAAATTTGGAAAAATATTACATTTTTTTCTAGTTATTTCAATATTTTACTGTAGATTATTCTTGTAGATAAAGTGCAGTAATATGTGCGTTGTGTCCGAACTTAAAGTATCAGCAATAAAAATAAAAAGCAAATAAACAGGTAATAAAAACATTAAATTAAATTAATTACAAAAATGAAAATTTTTATGTATGTTTATTATGAAACAGATAAATTTTAAAATATCAATTAAATTATCTTAAAGTTCAAAATGAAGTTAAATTTAAGAATTATAACTTTATTATTAATTTTTGGTTCAGAAAGTTCTTTGACTATCTATACTTCAAACTACAATAAAATTTAAAAAAAAAAACTTTACACAAGTAACATCAATGAATATTTCAATGGTGTTACTTAAAATAAAAGCGCAAACCTAGTAATTTCAATATCAAAATAATTTAGATCCACCACAATCCAATAGATGGCAGCACATGCTATTAGAAAGGGTAATTGCCGAAGTTGTCCGGGATCGTTTCGACCCTTGCATCCCGGGCAGGGTCATAGCAATGGCCCTGGCTTCCCGGGGATGATGCAATCTTTTAACGCAGATGTAAACAAATTTTAAAGCTGAGTGAAAGACGTGCACATTTCTTTCGAAATCCCCTCGATCCGATCTCCATGTAGCTGCATTCAGTTGCTTTTCTATCTTACGAAAAAAGGTGCAATCATTAATTCCTATTTTGGAAGCGATGGTTTGCTGGAAATAATTGATTTACCCTCAGAGTTCCCTCTGGAATTCAGCTTTAATTTCCTCAGCTCTCCATTCCCAAATTAAACAATTTCCATGCCCACCCACAAGGAAATATTCAAATATTCAAATTGTGAATTAAATGTAATTAACTAAATTAAATGTGAATGTTAATTAAATATGAATTAACAAAATTTTATGAACTAAAATTTAATGAAGTAACTGAACATGCTACTAAAATCTATTTTACCTCACTCACTTTGAAATAAAGGAAAGAAGTACACGTAAGAAATTTTCATCTAAATCGTTAAAAAAAACTTAGGGTTTGTCAAATGTGGGAGAAAAAAAAAAGCTGTTGCAAGTTAAAAATTAAACTCATTTTTTTTTAAAAAAAGTGCTATATATTTATTTATTACAAAATACAATAACGTGCTTTTTTAATATCCAAATTATTAACCCAAAAGGACGTTAGTCACGAATGGGAGATTACTTTCAAAACGGCATTTTGCGTTGAATCATTATAACAGCATATCACTTTTCAAATTGGTGCCACCAAATATTATCGCCCTGTAGTATATTTAAAGAAATTAAATAAAGAAGAATCTGCATGAATGTATGCGTGTTTCTCGCATTGTGAAAAAACAACTGTACTTAGAGCCATCGAATTATTTTGAATAACGTAGTCCTCCACCGGAACATGGGCACCTAGAAGCTTAAATTTTGAGTTTCGAATTTATTTTGTAAAACTTTAACGAATTTTTGATTAACAAACTCAACGATCTCAAAGCGAGTAGTGGCAACACTGTACGGAATAAAACATTTTTAACTCCAACGCGGGAGACTGTCTGTCGGAAATTCTAAAGACAAGCTTTTTTAAATATTTTATGATTTTGCTGCTGAATGGGAGTTTTACGTAGCACAAGCGCCAAGAACGTGATACTTAATAAATAAAGTAAACACACAAAACGTTAATAGTAAAGAGACAAAAAAAAAAAGGTTTGTAAAGTCATCTTAGTAAGAGAACTGAACATTTATATAATAAACTAAGAAGAGACTGGGAAAAAAAATTTATGCCAACACTTAACACTGCGTCGGGAATTCTAGAACATTCATCGGGAAATCTGACATTCCAAGATTTTCCATTTTAGTGGAAAATCTCTTTTCCTATTTTAGACTATAAGGTATTTCTCCCGCTCTCTTAACATGCCTTTTTGGCGCAGTGGTCAGCACACTCGACGCGTATTCGAGAGTCCCGTAATTCGAGTCCCGGCGAAGGCATTGCTCATTTCTTCAGTCTCCTGAGATCGAAAATAACTTAATAAATATGCAGTGGAGCCCGAACTAGGTGGTGAATGATGATTCTTCACCACCAGGATTTAGCGATTGGTTCCCCTAAACTCCAGTCGCCCTTTAAAAAAGGGGAGTAGATAAAATATTTCTCCCGCCTTCTTAACATGTCTTCGTGGCGTAATGGTCAGCACACTCAGTGCGTATTCGAGAGGTTCGAGTCTCGGGTTGGACTTGTTTATCTTTCATGTCTCTTGCTTTCAAAAAATTCCTAATGTCTCTACAAGGCATTATTGATTACTCTTTTACAAAGCTAAAGTGTTACCTCAAAATAATAATGACAATAATAACAATTGAAATAATAATGATAGTAATAGAGTTTATATCGAAAAGAAACTCGACGACTAAATGATAAATTATCTAATTTATTTAGAAATGTGTGATTTCAGTTACATGAAAACTTCAGGTATTACGATTGTAAGTAGAAGACTGTTATATTTACAGCATACTTTTAATGATACATGTACGAAAATAAATCAGAAGAGTTCATCAACAACCGTATTGTTTAACTGGAAACAAATACTGAAAAAAAAAAAAAAATGAAAAAAAAAAAAAAAAAAAACAGGCTTAGATTGGCATAGAATTTTGAATGAAATTTTATCGATTTCGAGAGTGATCAAACGTACGGCCCTGTTCTTCAGAAGCAAAGAGTTTTTGTCAGGCCTCCCGGTTTCTGTTTCAGAAATTTCACAAATTCGAGGCCAATCAAACAAAGGTCCCCCTTGATTGTCTGGTTACTACAGTAACTCTTTGCCCTCATCAATTCGAATATGAATCTTTTATTAATAAACTTGACTGTAATCATATGTGATGTCTAATTTTATTTTTAATTCATTCGATACGAATGAAAAGATTAAAATCTTTGAGCCACTTGTTGCCCAGGTGGTAGGAGCAAGTGGTCGCAAAATGTATAAAGCTGATCAGCGGTTTCTAGCTAAAGGTGAATAAAACGGTATTAAAAATCCAGATCTGTTAACATCAAATTCTAAAACAATTCTTCGGGAGAAAGGAATGAATAAGAAAGTAAATCGACCGTTTGAACATTCTAGTATTCTTAGGTTAGCTTCGTTTCAGTATATTTTACTTAAACTAATAAATTTTTAAAGATTAAGTTACACGTAATTTTACCAAAATAAGCTGGGAATTGTACAGCTGTAACTTCTGTGGGGTTGAAGATATACTTTTTGCATGGTCTCATAACGTAAACATTTCTACTATTAAAATTACTGATGACGTAATAAATTTGATGCAGCAAAGTAATTCATTATGTTTTGTATAATTGAAAAAGTTCCTCGCAGCAATTTACGGTGTTATTAGAGAGGAATATATTGGCGAAGTTCATTTCTGCATACATATTTGCACTATTCGATCTAATAAAAGATAGTCTGGGAGCAGTTACTTGATTGATGTTTCGGTGATGAGTAGCTCTCTCTTAGGTAAAGCATAATTTTTGTTAAATACGTGGTTATTTTTGGTGACAATATTGGTTACTGATCCCTCTGTGAGTTTTGAATTTATCTGTATGTAGCATTTTGTCGTTAGGTAAATGAAGCAAAATGAATATTTTCGGGCCTGTTGTGTGCCTCTTGAACAAACGCAAAGCCTGATGCTTCCGTGTCTCTTGATCGGTCTCGTTCATCAGTGGATAAGTGTAATAATGATAAAAATATCCATCAGTAGACGATTGAACAAGACAGTCAAACACTGTTACTTATATCTAGGCTCGACTTTCGCTGAACGTGCATTTTTATCAACGTGTGTTATAGTTTTTCCCACGCGTCATGTAAACAGAGTCTGTTTCATTTAGAAGATCCTTTACAAAGGCATCCTTCTGCTTAAGCTCATAGTTTTCGCATGCTTTGCCCTGTTATAACAAACAAATGTTATCGAACCCTACCTATAAGTGTCAGGAAAGAAGTCAGATAATTTTTAAAAAATTATTTGAAATAAATTGCGATAAAGAGACTTCAGATTACAAATTGCCCTAATCGGTATTGTGCCATATCGTCGAATCCCGGAGAGAGCTTGGATATTTGTAAGCGTATAATGTCTGTGCAGCATGGAAGCATTTAAAACGCTATCGTACCTAAAATTCTTTGGAAAGGTGTGGTGATAGACTCTTCGATCCGTTCCATAGGCATTCCTCCTCCATCAAAATAAGGATAAAATATTCTCAAAGGTGTAAAATAAGTCATCCTTGTGGTTCACGTTGGACAACACTCTTGGTAATGAAACAACTAAATGACAAATGAGTATAAGCCACTCCTGAAGAAATGTATCAAGGTGCAAGTGTTCGGCTGTGTGAAGCAATAACAACTCTTCAAATTAAAATCTTAAATGAAAGATTTTAGTTGGTTAGGTTACTTACATACAGCAAAACTAAGAGGGCTATCTGAGTAAGAGGAGTGATACCTTCTTGGATGACTTTCTGACGAAAACTGATCAGAAAATAGCTGCGAATTTTATTTGGATTGAACCTAAATTTCGTTCTACGAAAGAAAGAAACAGGTAAGTTTAAATATATACAAAATTCAATTAACACTGAGGAGCTAAAGTTTTGAGAGTTAATTTTTAAAAAACTACTCGCGCGGCTTTTATAAAACTTAGCATAATTTTAATCGTAGAATCGAAATATGAAAAAAAAAATCGGTACGTCATTTCAGAAAAAGTCCGTTTTTTGTGTCAGAATATTTACGTTAGAACAATGCTATACATAAATCAAATATATATCCTAAATCCCGCTTTCGAGACATGAAAAATGCAAGCTAAATTTCGTCGATCGGCCGGTATAATGGGAGATATAGAACAGTCCCCCCTTTTTTTTTTCTGTAAGGTGTTCATTAGTTATTGTCTGGTTTATTCGCATCATGCATCACTTTCATTCTGTAATAATTGCTGGATTACAACTGAAATTTTAGATTTAATTTTTAACATTATCTTAATTGAATTATATGATCATAAACCTGAAGTGTCTTCTTTTAGCATTTTACCTTAAAAATTAAACTCACAGAACTTGCATACCTAGGTATTGGAGTCACTAGAAGTCTCTCAGTCACTTTCAAAAATTATGATCATCTTTTCGGTCAAAGTCTTATAAAATTTATCTGATAACGTGTTGTAAAGCTATTCAAATGACAAAGGACTTTTTAATTTTTTTAGGACTCAAATTATTGCTGAAAAGGAAAATGTAATACTGTCGCTCATCATTCTGAAGTCCTTTAAAGCAACAGTGGCGAAAGATACTGCATGGATTGGTGTTCCATAAATTGTCATGGGATTATCATCGGGAAACAGAGATAGATGTAGGAATATTATAAGCTCATCTCAGCTCGTTCCTGATGAATTCATTTGACTTCAGAACAATAAGCAAAGTGCTGTCAAGAGACTAGAGGAACTGGAATAGTCTCCCGACATTCTAAATGACGCTTAAGTTTCAAGGTATGTTTGATTTTTTACTTAAAATTCAAAAGCATCAAAAGCGTCATCATTTACATTTTCAGAACCTGCGCGAATTCAAACATTCGCGCGAATGGAATGAGCACGATTCCCATCGGTCCTATGACAAAAAAGATAAGCCGGTTTTCATCTGGCCCCATGTTTCGACGTACTGTTAATTACTGCCGTTAGCCTATAAGAAATTTTAATTTATCTTGATTTTTAGAAGCGAAATTAATTTAAATTTTAGATCCAAATTGTAGCTCATGTTTGTTTAAGTTCTTGTGATATGGGAAAGGAGTATCACGTAAAATATATTAAAGCGGTAGTTCCCAGTTTAAACTGTGGAAACGGAAGTGGTACGAAAAACGAGTACTTGTACAAGAGATGGTTAGGAAACATAAATAAGCAAGCTATATGAAGCTATTTTATATCAACGCATTCTTGCGTGCTTTTTGAGTTTTTGAGGTAAACACTTTAAAATTTTTTCTACTTATTTTTTATGGCATTCGTCATATGAAAAATGTATTCATTTCGGTCTCTTCATCTGATTTTCATTGGCTTATTAGAACTTAATAGGTATTATTTTATTTATCACTCTTCGTTTCCGAAAGTATTAATGAAGCTTAACATGGCAAATACCTTCCTAAGGCGACAACTTCTGATAGTGATCAGCATTTTGAGACCATTAATAAGCATGCGTAGTGAATCTCATCTGTTTAAGATGTTCATCTGCTCTAAAGACCAAAATTCTCTAAAAAAGTGTGTGGTTTTATTAGAAAGAATTATAATGTGTAAGATTCCTTTTTGTTAACTGACCAGTTGATTTATATTTGTATCTTTACTGTCACTTCTCCCTTTCGCCTTCCGCCAGAATGCAAATTAGTTCGCGTGTATTTAAAATGACTTTTCTGGACTGTAAGACAGAGTGTGCTCTGCCTCGTGAGGCAGCATTACTAAATTGATATATAAGATAAGATTTGTAGTTTTCAGCCTTCCCTTTTGTAATTGCTGATGTTGAATTTGCACGCAGGTTAGATAAATGAGCTAACTTCGAGTAAATTGATCCATGTAGCCTTTCCTTACCAGTTTATTGAATTCAAATTTTGCATTTGACTGACTGTTACGCTAAGTTGCATCGTTATAAGTGGTTGGCTGATTTGTAGGCACCAAGTTCATTATGCTTAGCTTGTAATTCACCTGCACCGGCTCCGCAAGGCACTTCGCGTTTGAATGTACATTAACAGAAAGTGTAACACAACAAATGAAAATTACAAATTTTGAAAATATAAGATGTAATAAATTATGCACGTTTGCCGAAGAGATCGTAGGAGTTATTAACGGTAAAAGGAATGCATGTGGTGGTTTGATAGACTCAAAATTATAACTGTATGAACTAAAACTTGCCTCTAATTGTACTTTAATTTGTATTTTAGTGATTTTAAAATTGTATTGAACTGATTTGGAGTTTTTATTTGTCCAAAGGGGCTTTGTCAATAGCATACAAAACGTTAAAAAAAAAAAAAAAAAA
>KK121105.1:29636-49523 GCA_000611955.2 Stegodyphus mimosarum | reverse complement strand
AAAAAAAAAAGGGAAAAAAAATCTGAAATGTTTCAGATTCTAAATTACGTTCAAAAGGGCGTTTTTTCAACGTTTTGTATGTTGCCTTTATTGATTAAATATTATGTTCTTCGCACTTAAACCATAAAATTCAGTTCAACAGCAATATCGCAAAATACTTTTAAAATGAGCATATCATTAGAATTTCCGATACACAGTTCCGCGCGCTTGAGATAAAAAGGTTTTTTCCCGTAGAGCATTGCCATTGCTCGCTTTTAAATCGTCGAGTGTGTTCATCAAAAATTCGTTAAAGTTTTACAAAATATGAAATAGATAATAAAACAAATTCCAAATTCCAAATTTGGGCTTCCAGATGCCCATTCTCAGGTGGAAACGTACATTATTCAAAATTGGATGACTCTGGGTATCGTTGTTTTATCGCAATACGAGAAACATACATACATTTAAGCAGATTCTTCATTGTTTATTTTCTTTAAATATAATACAGGGCGATAATGTTTGGTGGCAACAATTTGAAAAGTGAATCGGACCTTTATAGCGAATCAACGCAAAATTCGAAAACGAAAACAATAGTCCTTTAGGGACAAAGCCCATTTGGACTAAAAAACGGCCCTTTGGACGTAATTTAAAATCTGAAACATTTCAGATTTTTTTTTAAAGTTTTATTCATTTTGACTTATGATGTTAATGATTATAAGATGACAATAGTTATGAGATGATGATAATTATGAGATGTTAATGATTTTATCCCTTGTGATTTCTTAATTCTATATACGCTTGCTTCTTTTTACTTGATATGGGCTAATTGTATGAGATGTTAATGATTTTATCCCTTGTGATTTCTTAATTCTATATACGCTTGCTTCTTTTTACTTGATATGTGCTAATTGTGTGTTTATAGTTCGTGTTTTAATGTTGTCATCGTGCTCGAAATTAGTTTTGTGGTATGTTTCCTTATTTTAAAGTAATTTTGATTACTAACAACCTTATTCTTATTTAATTACTTTAAGTTTCTCACTTCTTTCCTTTCGTATTGGCTAATCAACTTAAAAAAATTATTTGAATTGCGCAACAATGCTGCATGTATTATTTTTAGTTTGCTGGGTTTCTTTATACTAACGTTTAAGTTACTTAAACTCGGAGTTTGGTTTACCGGAGTTTTCTTAGTTTAATTATACATATTGGTGCATCTTTATAGTTTGAGGAACTGGTCGGGTCGTTGGAGGCCGTCGTTTATGGTGAACTTAGAAGTGACCGAAATAAGATCATAAGGTGTATTTTTAAACCAGGTGGATCGGATTGTTTTTCTTTCATTTGTACCAGGTGTAACTCTTCTTCTTGGGTTTAAATGAAAGGATCTTTTACACCCTTCTCAAATTTCAATTGTTATTTTAGATTTAGCGATCATTCGCTTAACGTTTACCAAGACTTTGGACATTATTTAATAGTTGCAAACCACACCAAACATATAAATGTTTCTTCCTATACAGTCACTTTTAGAGAAACAAACGCTACACCAGTGAGAACGATATAGTGTGACTTTGGGGATTTGACTCGCGGTGAAGAACTACTGTTTTCATAAACGAATGCGAATGCGAAAATATAGTTTTTATAAACATGCTTGTTGGTTATCGAAAATGTTTTCTTAGCTTTAGCCAGAAAGGCCGAGGTTGCCATGGGTAGGACAATTGGCAAAAATGACTTACATTAATGTTCCCTAGAGTATTTCACCGTCTCCGCTTTTATGCATTACTCAGTGGCAAGGCGATTTTATCATAAGTAACATCCAACAGCGGTTAATGACGCTGACTGCTCTACCGAAAGGCCTGGGTCCGATTCCAGGAGAAGGTATGGATATTTGTAAATGTATAGTGTATGTGCGACATGGGGTACTCTAAATATGCGGCAAGCGGAAAGTCCTCTCAAGAGGTTGGCGGTAGAGGAAGAGGGTGAGAGACTGTAGGATCCGTTCATTCCATCGGGTGCGGTATTGAAAAAAGTCATACTGTCACCTGTATGGTGCTCAAGTCTTTGCCAACGACAGATGCAATATTGCACTTCTTGTTACCGATGAATTTGATGGACTTGTTCTGATGTTATTGTCAGAGAAGTGATATAAGTTACAACATCAACATCATCATAAGTTTACTTACAGCATATTTTGATAGAGGAAAAGAACGGGTATGAAATATTTATAACAGTTTATCATACTAATTTGCATATTTCTCTAAATATATGTATATGTATATAAAATAATGTCTTCTGAGTTTTTTACTTATTAATTATATCATTTAGATTAATGATCATTAGTTTTTCGATACAGAATTTGCTTCCCTATATTCTGCTACACGTACCATTAAATATTTGCAATTTTTTAAGACAACTACATTCACTATATTCAAACTTAATGGTGCGCAGTTGCACATAAGAAACTCATTGCGTGAAAGACGGAATACCAATTCTTTGACAAATAAGCACGAAGGTTTGAGCAGTCTTTGATCAAAACGAAAGTAAAGGCTACAACTAAACTTCAGAGAACTATTTGGAAGTTAGAAAGTAAATATCAGGAATACAAATTATTCGGGAAGAAAAAACGAAACGAAATTAGAGCGAATATTATGAACAGATTTCTATGCTAATTTGGGTTTCTAATATAATTTGCAGTTAATTACACAGCATATTTGCTGGCTTTAATAGTATTCTACAGTAATTTTACCAAGTTCAACTTATATTTCTTGACTGCAGAAATTTCTAGTTTTCGAATTTTTTTCTTCACCTTATGTAGAATTAATTCCCAGAATTAATGATCCATGTAACTTGTAGCTCAGTTAATTCCCACTTTAGATAGTAGATTGAATTTTTGAAGTTGTTCTGAGAGCTCTACATTCGTAATGTACATGGGGAGCCAAGGAAAACATAGCCCACCTTTAGTGATAAGATAGACACTACCTTTCTGACCCAATGGAATGACTAGAAAGGCAAAATAAAGTTGGAACAGTTCTTTATTTGGCGACACAGACAGATAGACAGCTACGAAAAGCAAATGACTACGGCTTCCTCAGAACAGCGCGGCACCGAATTGAAGGCTAGCTATTTTTTTCACGACCCACGCTGTATTATCGAGACTAATTTTAAAAGCACTTAATACATTTATTCCATTGCGAATTTTTAAATAAGACAAGATAGCTTTTAATTACCATACTATCCGAAAATAAATTTTTTTTATATTAGAAACGTTTTTAACGATATTTTCTGAAATGGTTTGAGCTGCAAAGTAAGGTTACAGTGCGTAACCATGCCACTTATCATTCCCGCAACCTGAAAAGAATTACTACTGCACAAGACACAGCATTGTATCATCTTCCATGTGGCGTGGCGAATAGCTGATACATACACTGAAGTGACAAAAGTCATGGGATACCTCCTAATATTTTGTCAGTCCTCCTTTTGCCCAGCGAAGACTAGCAACTCGACGTGACATGGACTCAACAAGTCGTTGGAAGTCCCCTGCAGGAATATTGAGCCGTGCTACCTCTATAGATGTCCATAATTGTGAAAATGTTGACGGTGCAGGGTTTTGGGCACGAAATGACCTCTCAATGATGTCCCATAAATGTTCGATGGGATTCATGTCGGACGATCTAGGTGGCCAGATCGTTCCCTGTAGTTGTCGAGAATGTTCTTCTAACCAATCGCGAACAATTGTGACCCGGTGACATGGCGCATTGTCGTCGATAAAACTCGCATCGTTGTTTGAGTACGTGAAGTCCATGAATGGCTGTAAGTGATCTCCAGGTAGCTGAAGGTATCCATTTCCAGTCAATGATCGGTTCAGTTGCACCAGAGGACCGAGTCCATGCCATGTAAAAACAGCCCAGACCATTATGGAACCACCACCAGCTTGAACAGTGCCTTGTTGACAACTCGGGTCCATGGCTTCGTGGGGTCTGCGCCACACTCGAACCCTACCATCAGCTCTTACCAACTGAAATCGTGACTCATCTGACCAAGCCACGGTTTTCCATTCGTTTAGGGACCAACCGATATGCTCACGAGCTCACGAGAGTCGCTGCAGGCGATGTCGTGCTGTCAGTAAAGGCACTCGAGTCGGTCTTCTGCTAGCATAGCCCAAGGAAGACAAATTTCGCCGCACTGTCCTATCGGACACGTCCCTCGTACGCCCCACATCGATTTCTGCGGTTATTTGACGCAGTGTTGCTTGTCTGTGAACACTGACAACTCTACGCAGACGTCGCTGGTCTCAGTCGTTAAGTGCAGGTGGTCGGCCCCTGCGCTGTCCATGGTGGGATGTTATGCCTGAAATTAGATACTCTCGGCACACTCTTGACACTGTGGATCTCGGAATGTTGAATTCCCTAACGATATCCGAAATGGAATGACCCATGCGTCTAGCTCCAACTACCATTCCGCGTTCAAAGTCTGTTAATTCTCTTCGTGCGGCCATAATCACGTCAAAGCCTCTTCACATGAATAATTTGAACACAAATGAAAGCCCTGCCAAAGCACTTCGCATTTATACATTTTCTACGCGATACTACTGTCGTCTGTATATTTGCATATTGCTATCCCATGACTTTTGTCACTTCAGTGTAGAGTGCTGTCATTCCAAGTAATACAAGATCTCTATCTTGTCTTTAAAATTATAAGTGAATAAACTGAGTTTTTAAATACAATAAACCATTTTTTCAATGATTCGAATCTTTATTTTATATTTAACAGCATATCTAATTGATGCATAATAATTTTAAAAATCATTGAACTTTTTCCATATTCCTTTGAAATGCCAACATTTGTAGAAATATTATCATTAGAAAAAGATGCTTCCAAAGCTATAGATTCCGTAGCTTTGTAAAAAATCCATTTTTTCTTATTAGTCCAAAGGGGTAATTTGTCCAGAAGGACTATTAATTTCGTTTTGGCATTTTGGGTTGATTCACTATAAGCGTTGTTTCACTTTTCAAGTTGTTGCCACTAAATATTATCGGCCTGTATTATATTTAAAGAAATTAAATAATGAAGAATCTGCATAAATGTATGTATGTTTCTCGCATTTTAATAAAACAGCGGTACTTACAGCCATCAAGTTTTGAATAACGTAATTCTGCTGCGAATATGGGTATTTGGAAGCCCAAATTTGAAATTTGGAATTTGTTTATTATCCATTTCATATTTTGTAAAACTTTAACGAATTTTTTATTAACAAACTCAAGGATTTCAAATCGAGCTGTTGTAGAGAAAAAAACATTTTTGTCTACAGCCCTCGAGACTGTGTATCGGAAATTCTAAAGATATGCTCCTTTTAAAATTATTTTGCAATATTGCTCTTGAACTGAATTTTATGGTTTAAGTGCGAAGAACATAATATTTAGCAAATAAAGGTTACACACAAAATGCTAACCCATTTGGAGGTAATTTAAAATCTGAAACCTTTCAGGTTTTTCTTTTAAAGTGGTATTTTGTAGTTTTTAGAGTTCTAAATAATATTTGGTTTCCAAGAACTTTCAGCTAAAAGCAGGCTTTATCATTTTGACAAATAATACAAAACAAAAAAGAGTTCTGCAGTTGCTTTCTCAATGTCAAAAACGTTTTTCTATGATTCTACTTCTTTTCTATATACGATCACTCTTAAATTAATTTTTGACTGTTCATGCATATAACGAATCCACTCAGTTTTCTTCCAATGCTGTCATATCTAATTTTTATCACTGAGTCTTCTTCTCTCTTTCTCATCTTCTAATGTTTAACCTTTAGTTTGGCAACTTCGTGTTGCAATCTATCCTTTTCGTAGATACCTAACTCTTTTTTACCTGCGATTAATATTTTCTAGCTTCTGTATTTTCCTCACTCCGTTTGCCTTTCTTTTAGATCACTCTTTGTATTTGCACGGGCAAACTATTAGATAAATACTTCGGGTATTTTATTCCCACTCATAGAAGTCGATATTTTCAACGACATCAAAAATCGATCTATAGTGATACATGTCTCTAGGAACTGCGCCAAAATGAACAGAAAATGAGTAAGTGTTTTTGAGAAATAAAATAAGAAGTAATTTACTGAATAAACTTTTCTTATCGGCAAAAAGTTGTAAATTTCTTTTGATAATTAACAAAATGATTTAAAACTCAGTATACGTTAATGTATGTATATAAATATGTACTGACTTTTATATGTTAAAGAATCTGCATGCAATAGTACTAAAATAAAAAGGAGCAATAAATTCATAAAATAAATAATGTACATAGGAGCAATAAATTCATGAAGTTGAAATTTATGGGAAATCCAGAGAAGGACTAAACTTAGCACTTTATTAATAGTCTCATAATGAACGTTGCTCAGAGGTAGTCTGACCATCGAACAATAAATTTCAAATCACAAAAGTGTGATCTATTAATAAGTATGAAACGAATGGCTAAAAATTTATGTCTTCTTCAGATCTTGACTGCTAAGATTGTAGTTCCTTTCATAGAGATATTTTTATGGCATCATTTCTAGCTCAGTGACTTCTGCTCGCCGCACTAATTTTAACTAAATAACTTGCGTAGCGGAAATTATTTAAAGAAACACATCCGTAATTTTACACACATTTATGTTATTCATTCGTAAAAGTTTAATTTTTTTTAAACGTATACTAACTTTTAATTCGTCCATTCATGACAACTTACTGAAAAGTAATTTATGTTACTTTACTAAGAAATGCAGTAACTTAACTTTTATCAATCGGATTCTTTTTACTTCTCTGTACGAAGTAAAAAGGAAGTATTGTAATCGCGAAAAATTTCGGGTATCATATTTCAACGAAAATATCCGTTTTGACCGCTATCGAATGCAATTTAATGATGTTTTTGGTGACATCTGTATGCAAGGACAGAATAAAGGACTCTTTTCCCCCAAAACAATTATAAAACTCATGTAAAATGGATTCTGAAGAGATTTTGTTTCCTGGCGTCTGTGCGTACGTACGTGTGTATGTATATGTATGTATCTCGCATAACTCAGAAACGAGTAGCCTCAGAACGTTGAAAATTTGTGTAAAGGACTGCTATAACATGTAGATGTGCACCTCCTATTTTGGTTGCAATCGGCCGCACCAAACGTATATAAATATATGCACACTCTGTTACTCGGCTCAGTGAGTGCAGTTTCTTTATTTTTATATGTTTGTAAATCGTGCATTTTTTGTTTTTAAAATGATTGAATTATGTTGTTCTTATCGTCTGGTTAAGGTTATTATGACTTTAATTAACTTACATGCTATAGTTGTAGAATTATCAACAATTCAAAAGTTGTTTAAGTGCTGCTAAGCCTAATTTTTTTGCCATAGCAGCCATCTTTGTTTACATTTGAAACTTAGCAGAATACTGGATTTGACGCCAATCTAGAGAAAATAATCTTCGCAACAACAAAGTAACGTATTCTTTTATTATTGCGAGTTAAGTTATGGTTAACTCATTCTGGAATTATCATTTAAGTTATTTGCTTGTTTTTGGTAGAAACTGTAATTTTAATTTAAAAAATTGTTTTACTTGGTGTTTTACTTTTTCTATATCTTTCAATTTTTAATGGAAATATTTTGAATTTTTATGTATTTTTGCCTTGTTGCGAATTGAGAACTGAGTTAATTAGTGGCGCAGGCGCATTAGGTAAGCGGAGCTTAATCGTCTGTGAAAAGCTATTTCTTTTTTATTTGTTTCATTTCTTTTATAGATCGTTTTAGTTTTATTATAGTATTTGAATAGAACTTGTGGTAACTCTTCAGATAATGTAAATTTTGAGCACTCTGAGTTATAAAATAAATGAGATGTAACGTTGTTAAGTGGACCTAGTGCCGAAGTGTCGCTATGGTAAAATAACTATAGTGAACTTTAAAGAGTGCATTTATTCTATTGTGGTTTATCCGCTATTCGAGGAAGTAGATTTAATTCAAAATTCGTTAACTGTTAATTCAATATGCTGAAATGAAATGCAGGAAAATTGCATATAATTTAATGTTCCGTACAAGGAAATCATCTGGTGTACACATCAGAATTTTTTTTTTTTTTTACTTATCGTTTACTTAGACTTGTCGACATGAACCTGTGACGGTCCGAATGTATAATAATATAGCTAAATATTCGGTCTTTCACCGACGTATTTGGTATGTCGACATTCTCCAATTTCGGTCTTTCGCTGTAGCATATATATATGTGTGTGTGTGTGCGTGTTTGTTTGCATAACTAAGCATCTACGAGTACAGAAAGTATCCTTAATTCCAAATACAATGTAATTTCAAGCGTATTTCTAGTGGAACATCTAATATTGTTCCTATAATTCATATAATTATTAATAAATTAATCCTATGATATGTCGCATGGTATGTAAATTCGATATAATTTTTTCCCATTTAAGTTAAAGCAAGAAACAGTTGCAAAACATCATTATCGAAGCATATTTTTGATAAAAGTTTGGAGAAACATTGAAGGAAAACTAGAGATAGAGGAATTGCATAAGAAGTCTTAAGCTTTCAACTGCAATATATGTTATTTAATCATCCAATGTCAAAAATCCAATAATCAGAAAAAATTATAGCCTTTGACTAAACAAGTAAAGTCAAAAACAAGGTAAAGGTACAGTAAAGAAGTAAAGATTAAAGTAAAACAAGTTAACTTTCAAATGGTAATTAAGTAAAGAATGGGCATCATTGTTAGCTATTTTACTTATTGCCTTTTCTTACTATAATTTGCAAATGTATTTCCGTACGAAACCAAAGTATTAGTGCAAACATTTTTAAAACTCTACTAACTGGATAATCCCAGGTTTCGTAAAAATCTGCCATTATGGTATGCACAGTAATGCTGTTTTAGACGTCAGAGAAAAATTGTATTGTCTCTGAATAACCAAATGTTTTGAATAATTTGCATAATATCATCCGATCCAAGATTGCCAAAAGTTTAATCCTAACATATTTCTAAGGGAAAACATTCTAGTGGGAGATATATCTCTATTCGAAATCAAAAGCAACTGTATCAAAAAGTTAAACATTAAGAAGACATGAACTACAGCTTTTAAACAATAAGCAAGAGCTTTTTAAGTAATAAATTTAGTGAGAAAGAGCAATTATATTTCCACAAGAAGCAAAATATAACTTCTAAAATGTTATAAATTTATATTCTTTAATCAAAAACAATAAAATAATTCCTAACATGTTTTAATAGAAGTAAAATGCATTTCCTTGTATTTTTTCCATGCGTCCATTCTATTGAAGCTTTTCTAACAGAAACTTATTCAACTCAGCACGACAAGGTATATGAAGGCTATACCTAAAGGAAGGGATGACATTGTGGAAGACGTTCTAAAGGAAAGTTCACGTATATTATACATGAGAAGAACTATAAAAATATCTACACAGTCAGACCATTAACTAGGATTCGAAGCTAAAGCAAATTACGACTATTCAGCGTCTTTCGGCACTCAGCTTGTAAGGTTTTAGTTTAAACTAACAAAGTTTTATGTTAATTTCTCTTTCCTATGAGCTCTTATTTCAATTTCCCGTTAGAATGAGCGCGCGTTTCAGCTTTATGCTAATTTGAAGTGGAGCCAAGGTTTGTATTTAAAAGGTTAGCAAGGAACTTCTCGGTGTGAGAGAGCTTTTAGTCTCAGATCACTGCGGCTCTGTTCGACGTTCCCCTGTCTAGCTAGTATTTAAATTCTAAGCCTTAGCGCTGTTACGCTATTACTTATTGAAGTAATCTAAGTGCGTTAGTATTAGCTAAATCTTGCTACGCACCATTGATAGTTTAGCATAGAGGCCAATCTCGCGTTTATAGCTCTGTGAGCAATGACTGCTTAATTTCTACTCACTTTATTTTAAATTACTTGATTGTTCAGTTTAGACGCAAGTGCGGTCAATATTTTCTGTTATCCCTTCCGAGTTGGGAAGTGGCTGTAAATAGTAGTTTAATGAAAGGGTCATTTTAAAACCCTAATTGCGTGCAGTTATTCTACCATTTCCACTGAACATAGCTGCATTCAGCTCCCTGTTCAAGATCAGGACTTTAACAACTTCACGAATATGTTCGCCAAAAGTATGCACAGAGTACTCAGTCCTGACAAGCTCAGTAGTCTTTTCTAAAAGAGCTTCATAATATTTAAGGAAAATACGTTCAAGATCAATGATTTTAGTATGTATGTAAATACACATACTCTTCCATAAAGATTATATTTTATATACATATATTTTGCATGAAATACTAATATGTTAATTAATATAGTGGGAGAAAAGATTCGAAACATGCATTTAAATGATGCGGATTGGAAACCGCATCATTTAAATGCGTTTCCGAGGGCTTCCCACTCCTTTTTCCGCTACCACAACTTCTTGAAAAGACTGCCGGCTCGCCACATGTTTAGAGTGATCTCATGCCGCACAGACACTATACATTTTCAAACATCCATGTTTTGTTCGGGATTCGAACCGGGGCCCTTAGGTACGGCAGTCAGTACCTCTGATCACGATACCAGTTTTTTGTCGATTAATCGAAAGCATGCGAAGGAAGAACTGCATGATTTTTAATTTCGCTTTCAAGTAAAACATTCACGTTACTCAATAAAACGAGAGATTTAAAAGCAAAATACTTCTTATTATATGTATAATTTTTTTAAATTATCTGACTGAAGTAATTAATAATGCTTATAATCAAATAATTTAGGAATGTGAAGGGTTTTATAAATACTTTTATTATGATTAAAAGAAGTGTTTCTAACCTATTTCCGATTTAAAATAAGCTTATATGGTCTTCTGTAGTCGAGGCAGCCCAGGTAAGTCCCATAGTGCCTATACTTAAGATGGAACTGTGAAGCGAGGCTACCAATTTTCAGTCTGTGTATTACGGCCACTTGAACAACGATTTAAATATGCTATCAAGTTTAGTTTTTTCTTGTTTCTTTCTTGTTGCTGAATTTTAGATAACTAACAGCCAGAAGAACGTTGCTTTATCGTGGTTAACAAAATTATAATATAATTTTCCATTTGATAATCTTATGAGAGTTATAAAAATGTTCGATAATAATTATTTCAATTTCTAATGTTATATTTAAAGAGGAAAATTTCAACTATTTATGTTAAAAAAATTATGTAAATTTAAATTTATGTGTGATATAAAATATCATTTTATGAAAAATGCTTCATCACAATTCAAAAGGAACTTAACGCTAACACCTTAGAATTTAACATAGGATAAACCAAGGTTTCTCAACAAGTGAATTCCTCTGTTAGTGGGTTACCTTATAGTTTAAGGAAGGATACGGTCAGCCTTTTATTTATCAGGTAAGCAGCATTTAGTTTTAGTGTTTGAGTATAAAAAACTATTTTTGTTCAAGGTTGGGTATTTAACAACATTCTCTATACTTTTTTACTCTGATTTATAAAAAAACATGTTAAAATAATGTAAATCTAAATTAATGTATATATGTATTTTCCAAGATATGGAAAGGAGGGGGCAATAATCTTCTGATCATGGTGAAAGGGGAGTCTGGGGCAAGAAATGCTGAGAACCATTGGGCTAGACTGACTGCATATTGAGATTAAAGGATTTTCGAATGGATCTTCCGCAAGAATCTGACTAATAAAATATATTGTAAACGTTATTTAAATTTATTTATTTAATTATTAAAAAATTAATTTCATAAAATGTTGCATATTTAATGTATTAAGAAAAAATATCATTCTATTGTATAACATATAGTATATGGAATTAGAAATGTCTCTTATGAAACCTGCAAATGTTTGTAACAATAAGTAGTTACATTGCTTTAACTACAACAAATATATCTACAAGAAATAAAATAAATACAGACTCTTAACATGTATGTGGCTTTTTTGTCACAAGCAGTGGGATTTCATTATTTAAAAAATAAATTTAAAAATATGTTGCCGAAGATTAATGCAGTTCTACAAGTATAGGTAAAAGTGAATGGGACATAAGAGACTTCACTTTAGACTCGTGTACGCATTGCTCCACCAAACTAGCCATTTAGTGCTTTCCACAGAAAAACCTTCCACAGAATTGAGATTCCTTTATAAATTTGAGGTATAATACGGCATACAATGGGTAGAATACTGCACTAACAAATACGATTACAATTTATAACTTATAAATAGCAATGTAGCTAATAAATAAGAATATAGTAAATAGCTAATGAACAGCAATGTACCGATATTGTATTTAGCTAATAAACCTTGACAATTAAACTGCATTATTTATATTTATTTATTTATTTATTTTATTTACACATAATTTCATTCTTGGATCTATACTTTTGGCGTGTATTAGTCTTACTTAAAGTATTATGGAATTAATGGATATATTTTTGGGCTATATCAATAATTTAATAGTCCGTCCTGACATCAATTTCATAGTTCCAGGGATTAGTCCATAGTTTGGATCAATAGTTACTAAAGGTTCAGTTCAATATATGTATTAAAGTTATCTATCTTCTTGGAGTTTGCTTTTGATGATTTGCTATTGCTGACTTGGTGTCATTCCAATCTGCAAATTCAATATCCTTCCAGTCTGCACTTTTGTTGTACTTTCATTATTTTATTATGCAAATGCTGTTGCGCTATGATAAGCATTTTGAAAGCAAAATCCGAATAAACAGTTCTGAAGATTTGAAGGCGCTTGTTAAGGGCCAGAAAAATATGTAGTGATCCATATCCCCTTTTTCCCCCAAGAACATCTCTATGAGTACAGGAAGAATTTCAATCCCGCCTGTAGTACCACAGGTGATTGAGGTATTGCTTAACCTAGGTAACTGTTCAGGTTTGAGGAAGAACACCTTAAGGACGGCCGGAGGATCTATCACCCCTTTTCCTCTACCACCAACCTCTCAAGAAGACTTTTCGCTCACAGTGTATTTTGAGTACTCCTTGCCGCACAGGCACTTTATGCTTACAAACCTTCATGTCTTCTCTCGTATTCGAATCTGGGCTCATCATTACAGCAGTCAGCGTCACTTAACAATTCTATCAGATGCCAGCTGTACAGTTCTACAGGTAAAAGTATAGGGGAACACAAGCGATGTACAGTGGGTCGACTGGTAATGCCTTCCCACACTAACTAAAAAAAAGAAGATGCTTGGTTTATAAGAATTTACAAAGAAAGGTTGAGGAAATGGGCAGCTGAAACTTTCCAATTGATCTAGAGTTTACCTATTATGATACATCGTACAATCCCACTGTAGGCCCTGCATTCAGTATTTATAAAAAATAATGATCTGGGAGATAGAGAGATTACAGTATAGTCTCAGTACAATTTAGAACTCACAAATTAAATTGAATATCCAGTTTGAAGTAACAAAAATAGCATGTAAACATAATAAGTATACAGATAAACATAATGAGATAGCTATAATAAATATTGGGACCGCAATGATATAATGAACTGCAATAATAATTCAAAGAAGGTTGGTGTCCATGGGGTTATTTCAGTTGTAGGGATTTATATTCAGTTTTACTAACCAGTTAAGTTCAAGTTTATGCTTTCTTTCCTGTAAGTCTTCATTCCCATAATTATCAATGCCAGAATATTTAAATTTGGTAGCGCGCGTGAAGCAACGCAAATTCTACCTTTAGCAGAAAATGTTTAAATAGTGAGTTCCAGAAGAAAGTGAAATCAGACTGTCCAAGCACTGCACCTTGTAGTGTGAGCTTCTTATTCTGCATTTATTTCTGGTTAAAGTGGCGTGACAGCTATTACTTTGCTGCCACGAGACCTAGACGCGATTTTGGGTAACAGAGTTATCTGAGCCCTTGTAAAAGATCTCTACTGTTGGTTAGTATCTTTGAATTTTTAGTTTAGTTCTTGTTAGTTGAGTTACCCCTAAGCGAGGTGTAGTGTGGTAGCGTCTCAAGTCGACGTATTGTGAATTTTAAAGAGTTTCAATAAAGTTTTTTTTAACCTTTCTCCTGCTTGGTTTCTGCACTTACTTCAGCTGTCACTCCAAAAGTTTAACAAGGAGATATCACAAAGTTATAAAAGGTTATTACAGTTTATAAAGTTCACATGTTGAATCATTTTGTACGTATTCACAAGATGTTAAAATTCACTAAATTTATGCAGTATGATAACTTGACAAAGATCTAGGCCGTAGGAAGAGAGGCGGTGTATAATTTTTGAAACTTTGAATACTGATGTTTATCTTTAATTAGAAATCTTTGGAATGCCCGGAGATCAGTTTGTGAAAATTTTATGTGAATATCCTCAGTTAAGGGGCATAAGAAAATTTAATGATAGAGCAATGCAATGTAATGTAATATACGAGTGTGCTGCAACCCTGTGGCCGTAGAGTTGTACAGGATAAGACAGGGAAAAGTATCGAAATGCTTTATCGCAGGTCAACTGGGCACTGCCATGGTCTACTACTAATCTACAGGAAATTTCTGAATACAGATAAACAAAGTTTTACAGCCACAGAGTTGATAGCAGTGGAAAACTGGTAATATGTAAAACAACAGGCATCATTAATGCTTGTATTTTAAAGAAGAATAAACGAGATAATACGAAGCTCACTTTTAAATTTCTGAGATACAGCTAAATATTACAAATAAAACTTAACAAATCTTAGGAGTGTTGAAAGTAGTTACATCCAACATTAGTGTACTTTTGTAAGTGTAGTTTGCAAAAAATTAAATGTTTCAAACCATTAATTTTTTGGAATCAAAGGAAAATATACTTTAGTAGCCACATCATTCTCATCTCCGGAATAAAACAACGGCTATGTAGAATTGGTTTTAAATTAAAAAAGTACATAGAGGTCACATGTAGAAAGATTACAAAAAAAGATGGATATTCTATCACTTAAATGTGACTATTATTGAAGAAATGTGACTGTCAATCTTGCTTAATGAGAAGCTGCATTATCATGGTGAAACAGGAGTTCACTAATTTTCACTTTTTAAAGAATTTCTGAAAGATATTTAGTGGTGAGCCAGTGCTGTAATTTTCTTCTGTACCCCTACTTTCGTGACTCTGACTATCTCTGTACTTCTGAAGAAAAAGGTACACTTTACTTTTTTCTTTGCTCTCCGTTTTCTTTTCACCTTTGTTGATATTGTGCAGTCTTCAAAGTCTCACACTTTACTTTCTTGACGTTGTTGAATGTTGGAACGTCAAAAAATAATAATAAATAGAAATAGAAATAAAAAATTAAAATAAATAAATGTAAAAATAAATAAAAAAATAATCTGAAAGTTCTCAGATTTCATATTGCGCCCAAAGGGACGTTGCTTTCATTTATACACACATACACGTTTCGAAAGCATTTAGGATGACGCTCCTTTGCGCTAAAAATGTTTAAAAACAGCATATCTTTAGAATTTCCGATAGACGCTGGAGATAAAGACGTTTTATTCCGTACCGTGTTTCCGTTGCTCGCTTTTAAATCGTTGACTTTGTTTATCGAAAATTCGTAAAATTTTACAAAATATGAAATATATAATAAAACAAATTCGAAATTCAAAATTCAGCCTTCCAGGTGCCCATATTCGGGTGGAGGACTACGTTGTTCAATATTCGATGGTTCTGGGTGAATAACAGTGCGAATAACGTATGCACATTCATACAGATTCTTCATTATTTAATTTTCTTAAATAAAATACAGGGCGATAATATTTGGTGGCAATAATTTGAAAAATACTTCAACGCTTTTAGTGATTCGACGCAAAATGCCGATTCGAGACAAACAGCCCTTCCGGACTAACACCCTCGCGGTTAAAAATAAAAAAAAAATAGAAACAAATTTCAGGTAAGTTTCATCACCAGTTTCGGTTTTAGAAATACATGGTGACCACGATCATTTAACGATTTTTTTTAATCGACTCTGATACAGTCTGCGTTTTGGAGTTCTATTAATTTATGTTGGACCTAAAGACAAACTATTTTTTTACACGCAGTTCTTGACAAATAATATTATGTATACTTGTGTATCCAATGTTAAGTTACTTCTGTATCATTTGGTACGTATAACGATTCTCATTCATTATTATTTTTCCTACGTCTTCTGAGATAACAGCTGACAAAGGTCTTCCTATGCGTTCTTCACTCAAGAATTCTGCAAGCCATTTGAACACAGTGAAACAAGATGGAACTTCATTTCCATGTACACTGCTGGCCACCTAAATTGCAACACCAAGAAAGACAAGAGATATCACAACAAAGTTTATTTAGTATATAACATGTTGACAAGTATCAAATGATTAAATTTATAGACTTCTGTGAAGTATGGTTCCTTCCAGAATAAGTAGCCAGAGTAGCCGCCATTGTTGGAGATTACCGCTGCCACACTCCTCGGCATTGATTCAAAGGGACTTTGGAACTCTTCTTCGGATACAGCAGACCAAGCAGCTTCCACACGTTGCCAAAGTTGATCTCTGGTGTGGCAACTTGGGACGTAATCTAGGTCAATCGTTCAGCAACCCTGGACCACATGTTTTCTCTCGGCGAAAGATCCGGAGAGCGAGCCGGCCAGGAAAGCAGTTCAATCTGGCGATTGACGAAGAACTCTTGGACAATGCGTGCCACGTGTGGTCACGCATTATCCTGTTAAAATATGGTGTGGGCAAGCCCTGAAGTAAGGAAGAACAACTGGCTCCAACACCTCGGAGATGTAGCGCTGGCTGTTTAAAGTACCGGCAATGCGTACTAGAGGAGTGTGAGAGTGATATCCAATACCCCCCCCCATACCATAATACCCGGTGCAGGACTAGTGTGGCGGTGCATACCGCAGCTGTTCAGCATCCTCTCTCCACGGTGTCTCCAGACTCGAATCTACCATTGTGGTGTTGCAGACAGAAGCGTGTTTCGTCAGTAAAGACAATTTCATTTCTTTCTGCCGTCCACATCCTTCTTTCATTGCACCATTGGCGGCGGAGACGTCTGTGGTTCTGCGTCAAGGGTAGACGAAGCAATAGACGTATTGCGGACAGACCACGCTGCTGTAAACGGCATCGAATGGTACGCGCAGACACTGGATGATGCGTTACGGACTGAATGTGCTGTGCTATGGTTCGTGATGTGACTGAGCGATCCGTCACTGTCCTACGCACAATGTTCCTGCCATCACGTGAAGTGGTGCACTGAGGTGGATGCGATCGAACACTTTGGTCCGTCGTACCCTCCTGCATCCAACGGTCACATATCCGCATTACAGTTTTTTGGTTTCGTCCAACATGACTACCGATTTCCCTGAAAGATAATCCACATTCTCGGTAAGCCACTATCCTTCCTCTGTCGAACTCGGATACTTGATCAAACGATGATCACTGTTTACTACGAGGCATATTTGATCGTTTTTTTGAAAAAACCACAAGAAAAACACAGTTGCCGAACTTGAAATCGACGAAAACGTCAAGCCTTAAATAGCACTTTGAAGTGGTGCCACAGGCGCCTGTGATGAGCGTCTGCGCTGAAATTCTAATCATTTGCGTATCTCACCTCCGCTAATGCATGTCGTAAATTTCATGTTATTTGCAGGCTTTCTTCAGGGTGTTGCATTTACGGTGGCCAGTAGTGTACTAGGTATAGATATTGAAGGCATTCTTATTGATTTAACTGCAATTTAAAGTCATTAAAATTTATAGCACGATAATGATCTTGCATCAGCTCAGTTTTCCTCTCTTTCGAAATTTGTTCTAAGCCAGACAAACTGCAGTTGTTGCCACAAACTATCGTACCTAGACTAACTTATCTAGAGACATTAATTAAATTAGGAAAAATACTGATCATGTATTTAATACTAACAAATAATAAATTATGATATTTTTTATCAATTCCAGGTTGAATTCTTTCTCATAAAATGTATGAAACAAAGTTTTATATTGCTTCCCTTTTGCTAAATATCGAATAAATTCTCATTATTACGAAGACAATGTTCTAAGAACTGGTTCGATGTTAGTAAGTGGCAGAGAAATGAAAATGTACAACAAACTAAGAATAATCAAAATTTCTCTCATTTATTTAGAATATTATTTCACTTTATTTTGATCCATTTACTACGCTTATGATGTCTTTTTATTACGTCACGTCTGGAATCTGAAAATGGGTAGTGACCATCACGAATACGACTCTTTAAAATAATTGCAATTAAAGACGTTCTAAATGGGAAAAATGTGTTGAAACCGATATTTTGAAGATCGAAAAAATATTTAAATATTTTGCATTTTAGAAACAGAGCATCATAAAAATTGTGTTAAAGAAGCTTTAATAAAAGCGTTATTGATTTTGAAATAAAAGGCAAAGTCTGTAGAGTTGAAGTACTCATTGAATGAATTCTTTCAAATTAAAACATCGCTCTTTATTAAGATGTAGAAAGAGAATTTCTCGAAAAGCGCAAAAATATTTTAGCGATATTGAAGCTTATTAGAATGATTGTCGAGAATTAGAATTATTAGAATGATTCAAATAAAATGGAATGGTTAACGTGCAATAAGTGCTGAAAAATTGTTTGCAAATTTAGGAAAAAAATTACTCAAATTTAAAATGAAATAAATAAAAGGACACCTTATCAAGCAAGAGAAATTTTTAAGATACTTTTAAAAAGGGCTTCTGCTAGATAGTGAGCCGCTGTTATTGATACAGTGCTTAGCGATAATGGCTGCCGTATCTTTGGCCCAAGCTTGAATCTCTAAGAAGACTTGGATGTTTATAAATACATAGTGTCTTTGCGTCACAAGACTCTTAAAATACATGGCAAACCAAAGATCATGTCGAGAGATTTGGTGGTAGGAAAAGAGAGGCGGGAAATTCTTGAATCCGTTGTCCTCAGGATTCTCCTGCAAAATTGGGACGGAACCGAGCAAAGTTGTACTTTCACCTATAAAATGCTTAAGACCTTTGCCTAACACAGGTACAATCATGCGCTTTTGGTCGCTACCAAATTCGTGGATTAGTTCTACTATTACTATTAGAGAAAAGAGATGCGTCGCAACAAACAACAAAATAATAAAAGAAAGAAATATTAAATCTCCTTTATAGAAAATGATTCTTATAACGCAATAGATGGCTTTATCAAATTGAATCTTTTACAAGAAAACTACCTTTCCAAAATCGTTTAAACTGCACTGTGACAGAAAGCTTAAGCGATTAGAAAATCTAATTGTATTGATAAATACTGGTCTCTCACCTCAAAAACATAATGTTTCAGAAATGATTTTTTAAAAGTAGAGCAAGCTTTAGTAATCTAACGGACATGCCATCTGTGATGGATTTGACCTAAAGTAACGTAAGCGTAAGTTTTAGATTTTTAGGTTACTAAAGTTTTTATTGCTAAAAATAGAATTTGAATGGTCGAGTCATTTTTAGATGTAGTAAATAAAGAAAATTTCATTAAATAAGCAAGTTCAGGCGTAAATTTCTGCGTACATTACTTTGGTTTCATAAATACTTAAATATTTATTTATTACAAAATCGAACATCCACAATGCAACATCAATAAGAACAGGAAATATTACAGCCTTATTTACTCGTTAATTAATATAAGATATGAAAGTCATATTTACCGGATTAAAATCAAACTCCCATTCGACTTACGGGACTCAAAGAAAGCAATATTTTCCGTATGGCAATAACTGCTGAGACATATCTCAGCGCTTAAGTAAGAGGCTTTGGTAGTATACTTCGGGTTTGTCTAAATTTTAATATGTTGCTAAAGTGCGCCCGTTGTAGCCAAGGATGGAATCTGCTAAATCACTCGACTGTCAGTCATCAACCAGGCGTCTTTGACAGACGACATATCAGGAGAACTGTCAAGTTAAGGCAGCAGTGCAACGTATTAAGCAATAAAGAATTAAACAGCGTTAAGTTCTTCATGCTGCTGAACATTTTTCTGCTGAAC
>KK121105.1:0-24990 GCA_000611955.2 Stegodyphus mimosarum | reverse complement strand
GTTCAGCTGCTGAAAGGATGTCGATCCGTCTGCAGTTGCAAGTGGCGCACTGCTGACCTGCTAAGGTGCAAAACACTCCATAGACATATTCAGTTTGCTATGTGATAATCAATTGCCTACTTACCTTGCAGATGGAAGATCATCCAAAACCCTTCTTTAAGCCTTCGGATGTCTCTCGGTTTAGACGTTTGACGCGTCGCCTAGACAACCGATCCACAAGTGGGGTACACATTTGGGCATGCTCGAGGAACCAACCAATCGCATCGGAGGGAGCGAAGGACTGAAAGTTGCATTTTGGATGAACAATCCACGTGTCTTTCGCAACCTCTGCCGTGCCTTAATTTTGATTGATTTGTTCTGTCTTTACCTGTCTGTGACGTTTAGGGCTCCGAAAAATAAAGCAAAAGATGTCTAAGCGGATACAAATGTACCATATCAAGATATTAAAACGTACTTAAAATGCTGTATCTATTAGCACATAAATCACCACCAAATCAAAGCGCGGAAAAACCATCGAATGCTCAGAGCTTCGGGAGTCTAACGAAGCCTTGGTCTTTCGATGGTTATTAAAACATTATCAATCGAATAATAGCCATTAAAACTTTACTAACCATTCTTAACCCTTTTAATACGCATACCCATTCAATGATTCCCCATTTTGTTCTGCTTAATATGAAATAAAGGAAAGGAATTAACGTATTTGTTTCGTGATTTCATAGCAAATATTGGCATAGGAGTCCATTGTTCTATGTATGAGTCTACCTTAACTGATTTTAAGAACTATCTCTAATTTATTATTCATCTTTGGGAGCATTTAATTTCGGATGTGCGTTGAATTCTTAGTTTCTACGTAGTTTCTAGTGGCTTATCAGTTTATACCGAAAATAGAAAAGAAGGAGATGAATTTGAATGAATCTGAAAAAATTATGAGTTTCAAATAAACTTTGTAAAAGCATATCATTTAAATGATTTGACTATTCAAACTCTGCAGACCCAGAATGGATGAGGATAACTGATTGCTCTATGTGATTGATCTTGATATTTATGATTTCAAGAGATTTCAAGTGCACCATTTATAATCTAACATTATATATTTAAGTTCAATAAAAATTTATTTTCAAGCAAGTATTTTATTTTGGCAACGAATTTTCCTATTTTAGAAAAATGTCGAGAATAAAAAAAGTGTTTTAATATTATCACACAAATAATTGTTATTTTTCCCACATCATAAACCTCAAGCAACGTGTTTACTGTTTCAGTTTCTTTAAATAACTGATATTTATTGATTCATCTTTAATTGAAAGGAAAATTGTTTCGAAATTAGGTGCCATAATTAAAAATAATAGGTTCATGAAATCGACCATCCAAAGATAAATTTTTGTTAAATGAAATATGGAATAAGAAAGAAGGAAGGCCATTTAGGACATCCAAATACAATAGTAGTTGTTATAAGAAATTTTAGAAATCCAATAACTAGGCTATGGCGCATAAATGGAACATTTCTAAAGAATTTGTTCAAGTCATCTGTATTGTATTTGGAGATTTTTCTATGAATTTTCACAGATCTCTGTTCAAATAGATTTTTATGATTAATAGTAGCCGGTTATTATTAAAAATAACCGAAGTTATTGCATATTTGCATATATGTAATAACCGCAACATATGTACATAAGATAAGAAATAAGTAAATCTCACAATTATAATTTAAACTAGTAATAGCTCTCAATTCCCCCTCTCTATTCTAAAAATAGTAATGTTTTTTTCGGCACTGCTTCATTTCCTGATCAATCTATCTCACATAACTTGCATAACGTTGATGGTACAGCTAATTCGAAATCTGAACTCAAAATTTCGAAAACTGAAACTTTTCCCTTAATAAGCAACTTAAACCGAAACCTTCTCTTGCTAAACCTCTATACTGGATATTTGCGCACTTTTGCTTCTACCTATGATGCCGCTAGGACGCTGCTTTTCTGTTCTCTTCCTATCATTATAGTATCTAAAATGTAAACGTTCTTGAATAGGCATGATCAGAGTGCTAAATAAATTGTAGCTGCATATGTCAATTGGAATAAAGCTGAATATTTAATCTTTCTCGGTTACGAAGTTTCCTCTTGGTCAGCATGAATCTACGCTCTACGCCAACAGCATTGCTAGGTCTTTTTCATTACATATTTAAATGATTTGAATTAGTGATTATTCAGGTAATCTGTTCTGATAATCAGCTGTACTATATTTGAGAGTTACTGTCATTTTGATTCAAATATTTGTTACAGTTATGTAGAGACATTAGGTTACACGAAAAATGAGCAATGCCCTCGCCGGGACTCGAACCACGGACCTCTCTGAACCTCCACTTACCCACGGACCTCTGAAATCTTTGACCACTTCAATTAGTATTCTTGCAAGCACATTCCTTAGACTTCAGTGTTTTGAATTTCATTAACTGAAATTAAAAGTTCCCTGCAGACGCTAAACTCATTACATGTGAAAAGGCGGTAACAAATGTCATATTTTGCATCTGGTATAGGTGAGTTTTTTTAACATTCTGGTTGTCAGCTTTAATATTTCGCACTATCTTAGCTGTATCTTATCATAGTTTTATATGGACTACGATATTCAAAAGTGACATAGTCTATTTTTTATAAACTGGAAGAATTTTATTCTTTCCGAACGTTTCGTTGTGTTAGTCGTTTCAGGTAAGTGGAGGGTGTGTCTTAGTTTGAACACTCAACTAAACTTGTTAATGATAATGTCTTGGATTTCTATGAATAATTTCCAGCTCACCCCATATTCTGTGAACATCTTCAGTAATTTCGTTGGTGAATTTTCCGTCATATTGCATGGTCTTCTAAATATTACGAACAACTCCTCCAACAGTGTCTTCGACGTTTCCTTTTAAAATTCTTAACTGGGTAAATATCATTAGATAGTTTTCTGATAACTATTATAAATTCTCTATCCACTTCCGATTGCTTATCAATGAAAAAGGTAACTGACAGTTGAATTCATTGGTTTTTATCGGTTTAATAATGAGAGCCTTTTTGGAATGTTTTGTTTCTTTTGTGAAGTTTCAGAAATATTTAAAATATATCACAACCATTTCTACTCTAATATTTTGTTTTCATACTTTATCACTCTGTTTGTCCGATTTAGTGTCAGTCTCTTGGATTATTTTGTAATTGTTTCTCTATAAATGGGCAATACATAATCATTTCTGTTTTTTTTATTTATAAATGGCATAATCACTTTTTTAACGTTTCCAAATCTTATATACCAGACATGGCCAAACTCCCACTCGCGAGCCGCATGTGGCTCTCCGACACCTTCACTGCGGCTCGCGAGCTACTTGGGAACCTCTGCCATCTGAAATGAGACTTGTTTTAAATAAATATAGTTTATATTTTTTAATACAAATGGAATTTGGAATAGAAATCATTCAATGCTACGTTTCTTTATTAATCGCTAATTTAATTTCTCATATTATGTATGTAAAAACTGGATAGATTTCAAACTGTCCACTGCTGGCTTATCGTCAGGGCAACAAATACCTAAAATTACAAATAATTCCATTCCTGGTAATTGCTGTTCCGGTTATGTCCCTTCTGTCATCGGAACACACTAATACGAAGTTAATCTAAAACGAAATGCTAATATTTTTATTTAATTATTCTCCGTAATATTTTTTCTCTCAAGTTAATTTTACTTCAGGTAGTATCTGCTTACATTCCTGTGTGATCCCACTGTTCATAACGGTTGTGATTCACCTAGAAGATCTGCTATTCGTTGTTAAGGTACTACTTTTACTCGGTTCTTGAATGGCGTAAGTAACTGCTGAAGAACCTATTTCGCCTTGCAATCCATACAGAGCTCATTTAATATGTAGAAGAATTTTACGAAGATTTTATTTTTGGTGAAATGCACCTTCAGCCTGTTACTTGGTTAGGAGACTTGTCTTTATTTTCTACGGAACTCTTTCAAAATTATTTTCCTATCCCTAAGCGAGTCAGGCATTTTTATACAGGCGTTTGACAGATTTCGCAACCCTTCATAATAATATTGTTACGAAATGTCCAGGCGCGGTAAGATAGCTTCCCCGCAAAGCAGGTGTAGGGTTGCCATAAAATGGTAAGGAAAGGCAGGGTTGCCACATTTGGCGAGAAATCGCCCATTTGGCGACGAAATTGGCGATATGTATAGACGCATGGAGAACCTTCTAGAACGAATTCTTCCTGGTTTAGCCCAGAACGTTCTCGAATACAAGCCAAAAGCTATATAAACCCTGCTGGTACGCGGAGAGTGAGTTGGCGTTTCGTCTAGCGAGCTAATAGTCAGTCAGTAAGCGAGTGTCTAGTTGGTCCTCGACTACATCGAGAGCGTTTCTTAATGTATCGCGAGATAGTGCATCGTCAAGTTTTATCTTAGAGTGTGTTGAGCTTCGGGAACGACTGAACCGAGTCGGGAGCTATACTCTAGCGTATCGTCGAGTGCATCGCGAGTTCTAGCGTGGAGAGTCAGTCTCGAGAGTACGTGGAGTTCCGAGAACGACTGAGCAGAGTCGGGAGCTATACTCTGTGCTTTGCCGTGAAGCTGTCTGAACCGTTATAGCTGATAGTCATAGGCTGCGTTGCTGATTATCTCAGCGTGTTTATAGTAGTTCTTCGACGACTGTAAGCGTGATTTTGGAGCTGTCTTGTAAAATACTGGCCAATAAAGTGTGTTTTGATACTTCATCAAGTGTCGCCGTCATTATTCACTCCAAATCCACGAACCCTTGAAGAGAAAAACGTAACAATATGCTTAAGGGACAATTTTCCCACATGAAACTTGTATCTTTCTTAATAATTCCTTGGTAATCCTAGGCAGAGATCATAATTTATTTCATCAACGGTTGCGCAAGCTGAAATATTTAGAGTCGTGAGAAGAATCCTCCGTTTGACAATTTAAATTTTAGTCAAAATGTTTAATTTCCATTTTATCAAATATTGTTATTCTAGATAGAGATATTTGACCTTAATTATCAAATCTTCATATCAACAACGTTGCATCAAGCAATGACGAATCAATAAAACTCAAACGACTCTTTTCTCCAAAGTTTCTCTTAAAATCGGCACATTGATATTGGTGAAATGTTTGTTTTAAGCTTGTGGTATTTTCTTGTATTTTTCGATTTCTTGCTTGATAACCTTCTTTCTTTCTATCTCGCACTAGGTTAGAGACATTTTTCTGCACTAGGTTAGAGTCGCCGGTAATTTATCGCACTAGGTTATAGTCATTTTGCTGCCCGGCATATCTAAAAATTTTCACACCTTAGTACTGCCGCTCTGCAGCTGTACTTGCTGTCCCGGCTCTGATGCTTGCGTTGCACTTCTTTTAATCTGCTGATATTTTTTATCTTCCTAATTTTGGATCAACATGTACGCCTGACGCGTCCTTCATGAAAGCTTAGTAGCCAGACGGAAAGTTGTGCAATGATCCACTGCTTGATCACTACAAATTTCAGGCAATAATACGAAATTTTCGTCCTGTAAACGTTTGTTTTTAAAGTCTGATCTTTTATTTCTTAAAGTTTCCTCTGCCTACAGTTTCCATTTCAAACTCCATTTGAGATTTATTTTCTGCACGCAGGTTACGTAACCCAATGGAAATTTGTGCTATGTAATCGTTAGACTGACACTAGTTTATTATTAACTTTCTTTTCAGTTATTTTACTCAGAAATTCGAAAAGAGACGGTAAGTCATTTGACTGCCTTTATGGGTCTAACAGTTAGAATATGGTGGAACCGTACACCCCTTGGAAAGAGCTTAGAAACTAAACTATTGTAGAGACGTCTGCCGTGTTACAAAAGGTCTCCGCCTCGACGATCTGTGCATGTCCACAGAAATCTGAACAGTTGCGCGTTCATGGTATGTCTGCATTTGCGAAATAAATTCATTACAGTAGTGACCTGTAGGTTTTCTTTCTAAAACACTAGTTTTAATTTGCCATGTATTTGGAAAACAGCTCAAAATTAAAATATCCTTTCTCGAATAATAGTTTCTCTGCAGTGCGCTTTGATATGTATTATTTAATTTATCCTTTCTAAAAAACTGCTCATGAGTTTAAAAAAAAAGAAAACTTCATTTTCTTTTAAATAACGATTTCTAATATACTCAAATAACGTGTTTTGTGTAACTGCAGACCAATGAATATGCTTCCGATTCATTTTACGTCTATAAAATAAAACAATAATAATTACAAACGAAGAGGTATATAGGAAATCAGAAGAAAGTATTTGGTTTCTCTACATGAAGGAAAAACGCGCAGTTGCCCAGAACAAGAGTTACAAATTTGTATTTTCTCGAGACTTAACTTTTCTGAATACAAAACAGTAGATAGAAGATATGCTTATTCATATTTATGTGTAATCATGTTAATCACATGTTCATTAATTTATTTCAAAGGTTTGTTTATATTCAAAACCTGTCTCATTATTAATACATTAAAACCTGTCTCAAACTGTATATATGGGAACTTGAGCCTCTGGAACGTTCATAAAATCTATGATCCGGCTTTCATCGTCTTGAAGTTTGTCCATCCCTGTTATATAGTGTAAGAATCGTTTAGGATTTGTCGAAAATATCTTTGTTTATCATCACAAAAACAAATAATACTTTTCTCTTGTAGATAACAGATGATTTATTTTCAATTTTAATATGTTAATAGCGCGTTAAATAGCATCTTCCTTATTTCTAAATCACCTATTATATTCATGAGTAAGATAAATAACTAAATATTCTTACGAAATATCCAGCTGCGGTCAGACAGCTTCTTCGCAAAGCGGGTTTAGGGTTGCCACAAAATGGCAAAGGAAGGCAGGGTTTCCTTATTCGGCGCGAAAACGTCCATTTGGCGACAAAACTGTCGATATTCCGTAGATAGATGGGGAACAGCCTAGAACGAATTCTTACAGGTTTGGCCCAGAATGTCCTTGAAGGCAGGCCAAAAGCTATATAAATCCTGCCCGTACGCGAAGTAGCAGCCTAACGTCGAGTTGGTCGTCGAGTGTATCGTGAGTTAGTGCATGGAGAGTGTGTATCGTTCAGACTATCGAGTGTATCGTCGAGTGCATCGCGAGTTGAAGCGTGCAGCATCTCGAGAGTACGTTGAGTTCCGAGAACGACCTAACCGAGTCGGGAATTGTACTCTAGTGCTTTGCCATGAAGCTGTCTTTACCGTTATAAGCTGGTAGCCTGAAGGCTGTGTTGCTAATTGTTTCATCGTGTTTGTTGTAGTTTTTCGACGACTGGAAACGTGTTTTTGGAGCTGTCGTGAGCAAAACAGGCTAATAAATTGTGTCTTCATACTTCATCAAGTGTTATCATCAATCACTCGAAATATATGAACCCGTACAAACGCAACAATATGTAAAAAACAGTTATGAATATAAGCAACAAACAAGGAAAGTAACGACAAATTCCCATAAAGAGGATGTAGAATAGTCTTAATTGTCGATCACGATGACATAGTTTTTAAGCTCAGACTGAAAGTATTAAAAAACTATTTATTGCTTATAATTGAGAATTGTCAAAAATCGTCGTTTCACATGACAAATTATTTAAAATTATTCACTTTTCATTTGTTTAGTATTAATATTATCCAATTAATCACCCGAACGGTAACATATACATTCGTGTGCAAAACTTAAGCAAAAAATTCATTTTTCAACATACAACCATTAAATCGTTGAAAAGAGCTTTCTGCCATCAATATAATGAAAAGCAAATCAGTAGAAAGATGATGCGTATGAAGATACGAATTATTAAGTACCATGACGTCAGGTCAAGACACCAAAAAGCGGAGAGTAAGCGCACTCAAGTGCAAGGCAGCTTGAAGAAAAGAAGGCGCATCGCATTTCCAAGTTTCTTCTGCAAGTGAAAGTAAGACTGTATGCTCAAAGTAGTTACAAGAAAACATCAGGATGACTTTACACGTAGTAGAATGATTCACAAGCGAAAGAGTAGCGTCTGTCGCCCAAGAGTTTTGAACTGATAAAAGGATTACTTCACGGCATCGGAAAGCCTTCCAAACGACAAATACTGCTGTAAGAAAGGTTGGTTGTGGTCGGTTCCGGCAAACAACGGTGACTGACTGATGACCGATATATCTCCTTGCAAACGGAAAGAAATCGAGACCAGACACGGGCAACACTATTCAGCAGCTGGGCACGGCAGCCGGAGGAGAGACGTTCCGGTTTACTGTGGCCAGACGACATCACAAAGGTGACCTATTCTCCCGCCGTCCAGAAAGCTGTATACCATTCACAGCAACCCATCGGCGGCACCATTTACAATGGTGAAGAGAACGCAAAGACATGACACCTCATCAATCGAGTTACGTCCTCTTTACCAATGAGAATCTTTTCAATCTGACAGATGTACTGCGTACGTCTTCTACATTTTTTTTTTTTGTTGCTACACTTTCCTTGTCCTTTAAATACTGAATTGGGCCTCTTGAGCATGAATTTCATGTCTCCCAATTGCTATTTTGCGGAATTACGGTCTAAAATCAAATAAGTTGCGTAAGTTTTCCACACTAGTGTGTATTTATATACATACATACAGTAAGATCGAGGGATATTTTTAATCCTTGTGCTCAGCCAAAACAAAATTTAAAAGAAAAGAGTGAAATTAATTATTTCGAAAATTTTGGTCATGCAGAAGAATTATGAAAAACGCTATTATTGAGTATGGTGTGACACAGAGCACAGCATACAATGTTTCAATATTCTGTGTGTGTGTGTCTCTCTCTCTATATATATATATGTTAACTAAAATTTATATGAAAGAACATTCATTTGAGATAATTAGGGCAGCAATTTTTTCTCCTGATGGCCGAGAATTAATTAGTGAGACCTAGGATTTACATAAGCAATTTTGAGAAAAATTTCGTGCTGAGGATCTACATTAACATTTGGGTGGAATGGTCGGTATGTCTGTCAGTCACGGAGTAATAATGCAAATAACCTTTAATATATTGTCACGTGCGTTAGTAATAGACTGAGTGCACACAAAACCGGTGATAGCTTGATAAAGTTTATAATCCCGAAAGAAACCTGAAACTTTTAACAAATTACTCGTACAGGTCCTCTCAGGATGACGTAACACAATCAGTAGTTGCCACTTCTGACTATTAAGAGTGTTAAACACAAAACAATATAAAAACTTCAGATGCATAATCTCGCCCAATACTCTAAGCTAAACTCTGAATTCAACTGTGAACTAAACTAAAAACTGATGTTCTCACCAATCTTATCTAATTCCCCCCCCCCCCCATTGTCGAAAACTTTCTAGTACCTTCGATTTCTCGAAATTGCTGGAAGGCTTACACAGTTACAGTTATATAGCGCCGGATACAGTTAAAGCTACATAAGAATCGGACCAGTTACAGTTACATGGGGATTGGACAAAAATGTTGACAAATGGTCGCTAAGTTTAGCAACTTTCAGCAAGTTCTTGCCAAATTTGGCCAAAAAATTAGTCACCAAAATCATCGTCAATTGGACAAGATAAATATTAAAGGACTTAACAATATGTAACAATATTTTCCAGTGAAGCTTTGCATTTTGAAACTTTTCATATCATATTATATAAGATATACTACAATTTACATATTATTTCACTAAATTATTTGCATAGATGCAGAATTCGTAGCATTATCTAATATTAATCATGTCCATAATTAAATAATTATCGTACAGAACACTTCTGATTGAAGTAAAAATTTACAAACCAGCTAAACTTTAGAAGCATATTCAGTACGTTATTTTAAATCTGTTTACCATTTAAAAGCGGGCCTCACCAGCAGTCGAGTGGTAAAGTTGCTGAACACTAGAAGTTCGGTCCGTGGCTCGAATTCTCGAGAAAGGGCTGGATGGATGGACATTTTCATGATTTCCCCCACGTGTAACGTGCATACGAGCGAGTTTTCCTTAAAACACCCTCCACGAAGACATCCCTTCTCTTTGGAAGTAGCCCTCGAGCGCTTTGCCCTAATCAAGTAAACCAAACCAAACTATTTAATAATTTTCATTCATTTATGTGTTTTTTTTATTCATTATACTTTACAAACGCTGATTTTTTTCAACAAACTTTACATTTTTTTTAATTATCATTTGGTATTGAAATTGCTTATTGGCATTGGCAGTCAATCGAAGACAGTTTTACGCAACTTCGGTGATGGCCATCTTTTTCTTAATTCCAGGAAAGCTTAATATAATACATTCCTCTAATTTGGATTCTGGAGTAGGATTATTCTACAGTCTCTTTTGCAGAAATTGGAATGATAAGTAGCATAAAAGTTATACAAATATAAAAGTATTTTAACCATTGTAATGGAAACTTTTAAAAACAGGAAAATGTACCAAGTTTGTGGAATTATTCAGCTTTTGCAAAATAATGTAGTATTCGCAAAGTCTTAGAAGATTCCATCATATTAGCGAAAATAAACGCAAATGGTCGCATATATAAAAGAAACTAATTTAAAATTTAAAATTAGGAAAAATTCAATGTTAAATTGCTTTTTTATGAAACTAGCTTTAAACTATCCTCAGTCTAACGTTGACTTTAGCCTCACTGTAAAATTTATTTCTAAGCTGAAATCATATAACGGTTACAGTCTTCGGCGAGTAACGTCAGTTACGATATAAATAAGCGAAAATAAATTTTCATTTATTGAATTCATTGAACTTCTGTTTACAATTTCCTTTAGACAATTTCAGTGCTTTGAGATTAAACTTGATACATCGGGCTTTTATCCGCAATGTTTCAAAGGGTTTTCTGAGAGACTGTATAAAGTTTGAATGGTTTTCGAATCGGTTTCTTTATTTTCTCTTAATTCTTTTGAAAATATTCATTCTCGAAAACCAGGAATTTTACCACGCTAAAAATCATGGCTCCCAGAGCTAATCGTAAATAGATTTTATTTCGATGCATGTTTTCATCAACAAAGTGGTTTAAGTCGAGTAATTTTGGCAATTATTTGAAACCAGTTTTGTAAATTGCATAATTATGTCTTTCTTTATAAAGATATTTAGTATGATTAGAAGCAACTTACTAATTAGAAATGTCTCTAACAAGCTCGTGTCAACGCACAGCAGGAAAACAGATAACATACTTTCTAAATGCAATGCAAAATACCTCTTTTCAAATCATGAAAAGATTTTAAGAAATACAAATTGTCACTGATTGTAAACAAACATCGCTGGATAATTACATTCGACGCGATGAATATTTCAAGACTATTATCGGCATTGTCATTTATTTGAGTGAAAATTTTAAGAAATGCTTTTGAAGAAAAGATAAGTAACGAGTTTTCTTTAATAAATTACTCCCATCATAATTTTTAAATTTCCCACCTTTAAGGAAAGTAAAGAATATTTTCATGAAGACAAAAAACGTATATTTTTGTCTCTGATTTGTCTCTGAAATGCACTGAATGTTTCTACTCGATAATGTTGACATTTTAATTTCCCTTAAAAAGTTCTCCAAGAAAATCTCCTGCTTCATAGCAGATAGTTCTGGAACGCTTTGCGATTATCTAGATATTCTAAACCAATCTATTTGATTATTAATACTAAGCTCAGGTTAAATGTTTGTCGTTTATTAATATTCAAGTAGATCTGCAGCTCTTGTGTCACTTATACGAAGTTACATGAAAAACTTTGTAAAGCTCTTATTCCTTTACCAACAGTAAGATTTGTTTCTTGAAAAGCAAATTGTTTCCATTGATGAATTTCGTTGTTAAATGCTTTAAACACTGAACTTTGCGTTTTTGGGATGTTTTAGAATGCAATAAAAAAGACGGAGGTTTGCTTACTGGAAGCAGGAAACGCAATTGCAGATGAGATTAATTAACTTTACTAAAGATAGGAAGCAAAAAATCTTTCCTTTCACCATTATGATATAATTGCTTAGAAATTTATTTCAATATTTTAAACTGTTAATCTTCTTTTATATGACAACAAAAGAACAAAATTTGCGGTTTCATTTTGCATAATGTAAGACGTTTTTATGCTTCTGTTATGTGCATCCAACTGATTTAAAGAGACCAGTTTACAATATTTTGGAAAACCGAATGAGCATATTTGGTTAGACAGAGGTATCAAACTAGCTACTTTGTGAAACAAAAATTGGCACGTGTACACAATATGCCACATACTCGAAGTACTTTGACTAATTTGGCCTAATAAAAAGTTATTATAAGACAGATTTAGTTGGATCAGATCTTTAAATCGCTCGAGTCATTAGTAACTTCTATTAATTCAGGAGCTCTTTATTTTTAAAAATCTTGTAAGCTTCTGACAATCTATTTGAATATTAATACTAAGCTAGTAAATTAACTTTACTTTGCTAGCTAGATTTTTACTTTAAATGTGAAGCGACTATTCGCTAAGTTCTAACTGTATTAATGACAAGACTAAAAAGGGTTAGAAGACCCTTTTATTGAATTCAAGAAGGAATTTACAGACGGTAGTCATAGTGCTTACAAACAATTATATTGATAACAATGCGGAGCAGCATTAGAGGGCGTATTTTAAAATGCAGAACTTGATAGTTCTTGAATTTTTCATCCGATATCTCACATAGATGTTTTACCAAGTAAAACATTTAATATTGGATTTCTAATAGCTTTTGAAGTCTTCCTTATTCCCCATTTTAAAAAATAGTAAAATGTTTGTAATAAATCTTTACGAAGTGCATCATTCCAAACTTAATCCCTCTTGTGCGATTGTAGTTACGAATGTGTTACATAAAGGCAAAAGGAAAGCAGAAATATTTTACTCAATAGTACTCAAACCAATTTTTATAAATCAGTAGTAAAAAAACAAATACATTATGTTTCTACTTAAAAATAAAAAAAGCTTCTCCATTCTTTATGTAAGTTCTTATGTTACACATATATAAAATAATCTTGCTTTTCCTCACGCTTGCTTTAAGTTACACGCACGCTTTCAAGTTAAGATGTAATCTGCTTCGCTCTTTTCTGTTACAACTCCTGTGCTATACCTGAAACTTACCTAAAACTTGAACAGAAGATACGTCCATTTTGTAGCTTGCATTGTTTTGGTACATTTATTATTTAATGAATAAAATAAAAAAATAAAGAACTCAATCGGCAAGCCGTGGCTACATCTTTATTGTATAAAATCTTCGGGCTTCTTCATCGATTCATCATCTTCTCAGATTGCATATGCCAGGTTCGTGTGCAGATATCTGTGCATATCTTAAACTTTCGACTAAATGTTACAGTTACAGAAGCGAGAGACTTATTACAGGAAAGTGACTATGTCTATCGATTCAATACATTTGTAACACCTGTTAGTGCTGAATTGAAATCAGATTTCTCATCTCGATCGCAAAGCAAGGTGAGCGAAAATTTTCAGTTACCAGCTTAAAAATATTTCTTATTAAGCATCGAAAATATAACATGTTCACAGGTAGTAGAAAATCAAGTAAACGAAAGGCGAGGCTTGTATTCAACTACCTTGCTCAGTATTAAAATATTTCTGAAAGAAACGTTAAAACTTACAGTATTCTGACCAAGTGCAAGCTTCCCTATTTTCTTTGGTACTGAACTGTGGATATGCATATCTTAACAGCATCATTAACGTAAGACAGAATCTTATCATAATTCTCATCCTTTTGAATCCTTTTTTACTACATGGTGACAAAAAATATTGATCTAAAATATCATCATACCTTTCAAATACGCTTTATCGCATTTATTTATTGTTTTATTGAAAATTAGCTGTAACCCGGCATGAGTTGCAGTGCTACTTTAAGGAAAGAAAGTGTTTGTGTTTTAATTCTGTTTATTGAAGTGCTTTTGGATACACAATAATTTTTGTATTTCTGTTTAAGGGAGACAGGAATAAATCGGAAGGTTTTAAATAAATCGACTGTTGCTCGTCTGTTTCAGACGAACAGGCTTGAATAGTGGGTACTCAAACGTTTCCCTGTCTTGCTCATTTGTTTCTGATGCTCGTAATGTCGTTTTCTTTCATGCTTGGAGTTTAGATCGAACAACCGATTTTTATTTTGGAGGCATAATTGATTTCACAGCGGAACTAACGTTTTGTGCCGATTATTACAGATATAATTTCAAAAAGCAAAGAAAATGCGTGTGATGCCACAACAAGCATGTTAATCCCTGAGTGTTAATGCGTAAAAAATTAAATATTTTAACGCTTTGCTGAGCGACAACATACTTTAAAATATTTTGATTCAGGCAGTGGCAACATGTTTCTCTTAAATAACCGAGTCTGTTTATTAAATTCGAGACAAATTAATATAATTGCGTTTTCCAAAGTAGCAGCACAATTTTTTTATAGGGCCGAGTCTTCTGATTAAATTTGAAACATATATATCTTACTCTTTGCATATTGGTAACGCAAAGCTTCTAAGTTGCTGAGGTTTTAAGCTGAAGTTCGTTATATTAGCATAAAATATATGTATATAAAAAGTGCGGACCTGATGGCCTGCTTCTTGACAAATCTTATGGGGACAGTGACATTCTTCTTGTTTTGGAGGTCGAATGGGGAAAGTTTCATAAAGATCGGAATTAAACTGTAGACTTGTGTAAACGACAAATAAACAAACATTAATTTTTATATGTATAAGTAAGGGTAATTTTAAATGTTCTGAGGCTGAGGATTCTGAGGTTATCTTTTAAAAAACAAAATGATACCCATTCTGCTTTTGAAAATAAGGAACTTTATAAATTATTGATTTGTTTTTGCCTTGATAGGATTGGAAATCACATTATCATATCTACGACGCAATCACGATTTTGCATTTGTTTTTCAGGTACATTTATTTTCTACGCAACTAAAAGCTAAATAATATAACGTTTTAATGGCATATTATTTTCTACTATGTTAGAAGTAAGATGCGCATATTTTACAGAACGAAAATATGAGAACTACTGCGTAAAAGTCATAAAAAGATTTTTCTGAATAAAACATATGTGACAAAATTTAAATAAACTAACTTTTCTCGAGGTAACTATTTATTAAATTCATGGCATGGAGATAGCCGCATACGTTTGTAAAAATTTATTTACTAACCAGCTGTTTTATGCTAATTATTTTCTGACCTTTCCATTTTTTTGCCGTATTTCACTAATATGGAAATAAGGTTAAATTTAAAGAACAAGTGCATCTAGTATTTAGAGAACGTGGATTGGCAAGGTTAGAGCTCTATTTCTCAGCAATTCAACATACCCTTGAAGATGTATTAGACGCCCCGTGCTAATGAAGAGTGTTTATTATCTGTTATATATTAACGTTTCGCATTATGAGAGGCGAACAGTATTGGAGACAAAGCTTTGAAGGCATAGTCATAGGCGGCGTGTGCGTGTAACCTCAAGCACTTAAAAGTTTATTAGGAATACAACAAGCAAGGGTGTCATTTGTTGTTAATTTTGAGTTTTATTTGCAATTTACGAGGAGTAACAATAAATCGTCAGCTGACTTTTAGTTTTGTGTGTTAACTGACGTCCGGTTTCATGAGCTTGTGACAACAATGAGGCCTTAGTAAGATAAGGTTGATTGTGGTAAGTACAAGATAAACCATATTTTAAATTAAATGAGGTAATAATTAGAAAATGATACAGAAGGCTGACAAATTGTTCCCTTTTATAAGTAGTTTTATTTATATTATTAGAGTTAGGGTTAGACAATTCATTAAATAGCTCTTCAAACGCTTTTGTATAAAAGTCGTTGATTTATAAAGGCGGAATAAATTTTCTCCGTAATTTATTTTAAGATAGTTACTGAAGTTTGGGGGAAAAGGTACTCTTCCATCGATTCGTTCCAAGTGAACTTCAGTCTTTCATTACACCGCAGACAATACCAATGACGCTTCACATTTGATATTTAAAAAGAGTTTGGGGAAAAAGTGAATTAAATGGACTGATTAAAACCAGCTGACTCTGCATCGAAGACACTTGATTGGCGAATGAGGAATGGGGGAATTCAAACGTGTCTTGCCGAGTTCGGAGTATTGAAACTAGAATTTTTCTTTCCTTTTTGGTTCAGATTCCTTAGAAATGCTAAAAGAGAAAGGATCATTACCAAATTTAAGCAAAAATGAGACCAGTTATAATTTGAAATAAAAATCGTAAAAAATTGCAAATTAATTTTAAAAACAAAATTCTATTTCTTTCTTTTGGATTTGTTGTTACCGAAGCCTTAAATATTGACATTCGGAATTAGTTTTTAACTCATTTCGTATTCTAACTTTTATAAAAATTTCATGTGTCATTTCATGTTGAATTACCAAATATTTTATATTCGGCGTTGATTTTGTGTAATCGACTTCTTAGTTTTTTACAAAACATAGCATTACTTTGCTTCTACTCACAATAAATATTATGGTAAGGGATCATTTCCTTGGAATATAATTATAATTTACCTTCCTTAAATTTTGTCTGATGTGTATCTCTTTATGGATATTCATAAGTGTTGAGCACTTCAGTATTCCACGGTCCTTTGTCATAGTGTTTCGCTGCAAACGTAATTTAAATGAAATACTAAAGGGTTACTGTTAAAGCAATATTTATAAGTTCTAGGTACTGAAAAACTGAAATTAAAATGAAATATTAATTTAATGTTCTGTATACGAAGTTGCTAGTTGAGACCAAAGCAAAATGCTTGAGTTCAATGTACACCTGAAAAGAAAGTGCATAAAAACATTTTAGCAAGAATGAAATCAGCTCATTCTTTCCAAGCAACAACAATTCGTAAATAAGCTTTTAGTTGCCAAACCAGGAAATAAAAACTCTGGACACTCGAGGTTAATACGTAAACATATAACGTCATGATTTAAATTTAATGTAATATAACAACATTTCCTCAATATTAATAAAAGGAATAACGTGACGATAACATACCGTGTCAATTATCTTAAGCTTAAACAAAAAAGTTGCCAACAGCAGCTACTTATTTAAAATGCTGACATTAGCGAAATATTTTAGACATACAATGACATGACATGCAATTGCTTGCCTTTTTCAACGTCAGAACATGACATTATGTAATAATAATATATTTAATGTTCGGCAATGCTATTTTTTTTCCATATTTTGTGAAACTTACACATTTTTTATTAACAAAATCTACGATTTGAAAGCGAGTAGTGGCAACAAAATAGCGTTTTCAGAGTTTTTAGTTAATATCTCCGCTGATTAAGTCGTACTACGATGAAATCTAAGATAGTTTCTTAGATTTTAAGATGGCTCGTTCCTACGTACTAAGATGGTTTCTTACGAATTTTTAGAATCTGGCGGTACCTCTCAGCTCCCCACCGCAGGAGATGATGCCACAAACAAAAAAACCAACAGACGCGCACAGATTTTAATAGCACAGATACTTACTTAAACGTTCGTGTTAGCTACGGCTTGCAACTTCTGTCAGGGAAAATCGTGGCAGGACTCTAGAAAATTATTATAAAGTCATATGTTGTACGACGCAGGAGACGTGAAAAATATGCACTGCCATCGCTGGGATTCGGGTACTGGAACTTCCGTTTGTTAATTTGTCAGGACTGAGTGTTCGGTGCATATTCTTGGAAAACATCTTCGTAACAGCTTTAAGTCCTGATCTTGAACAGGGAGCTGAATGCAGCTATGTTCTGTGATAGAATACTGTGATTGAGTTGGAGAATAACTGCACTTGAAAGAGATTAAAATCATCTTTTATTAAATCACTATTATTTACAAACCACTTCCCAACTCGGGAGGGACACAGAAGGTAAAAGACCACACTTGGGTCTAAAATGAACAATCAGATAAATTTAAAACTAAAGCTAAATAGAAATTAAATAGTCGTTGCTCACAGGGCTTATAACGCGAGGTTGGCCTCTAACTAAATGGTGCGTAGCAAGATTTACTAATATTGACGCACTTGGATTTATTTCAATAAGCAATCACGTAAAGCGCTATGGCTTAGAATTTATCTGCTAGCTAGTCAGGAGAACGTCGAATAGAATGATCGTGGTCTGAGACTAAAAGCTCTCTCACACTGAGAGGTTTCTACCTTTCGTTTAAATATAACTTGGCTCCACTTCAAATTAGCATGAAGCTGAAAACGCGCGCTTCTTCTAACGGGAAGTTGAAAATGAGAAGGGATAGAAAGATTTAAATTAAAATAAAACTTTGTTAGTTTAACTAAAACCTTACAAACTGAACGTGCTGTCCATTTTTACACCATGAAGGCACACGGTAAGAAGAGAGAAACTACTTCATACTGCTATTCTTCAATGCTTTGCAGTTTTCCAGAATTTTCTTAATTTCTTCTTTGTAATTATCTGCTGTTTAATTATCTAAAGTTCACCATCACGTTCTGAAAAACTTCTTTACATTAAATTCAGCATATTTTTGAGGGCGGACGTGTTCGTAATAGATCGAATGCACAAGTCCGTTAATAGGTTAATAAAAATTTATTTTCATGAGAACAAATATTAGTCAAAAATTCTAAAGATATGCTCATTTTAAAATTATTTTGCGATATTGCTTTTGAACTGAATTTTATGGTTTAAGTGCGAAGAACATGGTATTTAATAAATAAAGATAATGCACAAAATGTTAAAAAAAACGCCCCTGTGGACGTAATTTAAAATACGAAACCTTCCTTTTTTTTGTAATTGTTGTACCGGGTTCGCTCCGGTTGAATGTCCAGACACAGCGTTAAAAATATAACGCAAACTGTAAGGTATGAAAAAACGCGGTATAGTAAAACCATCAAAAGTCATGGGGAGAAATAATAGAAATACTTATAGGACTCTAATTCTTAAGTACTTCTTGTATTTATTCGAGGTTAATATGAATCTAGGATAATTGACAGACATTCCTGGGGATATTAAACAATTCATTAACTAGGCTCATCGCGTATTCTGATTTCATGGGTAATGAGACTTTGAAAACTAAATACAATTTTTGGTACTACACATTTCATACTAACTTAAAACTATAGATGGAAAACTCTTAATTCAGGTACAGACGTAGAGCTAAGCATCATTATATCATTTCAGGGAAAACCTAAGATGCCTAAATCTCCCGAGAGAGATAAAATTAAATTATGAACATGCCGTCTAGATTCTGATTTTCAGCCGAAGTAAGCTAAAAGATTTTTACACTAATCTTTTTTTTTTCATACATAAGCATAAATATCGATTAATGAACATTATTTATCTCTTTTTACTTCCTTGTACGAAGTAAAAAAGAAGTACTGTAATCGCGAAAAATTTCCGGTATTGTAATAATTTCAACGAAAATATCCATTTTGACCGCTATCGAATGCAATTTAACGATGTTTTTGCGCGACATCTGCAAGTAAGGGCAGAATAAAAGACTCTTTTTCCCCCGATATAAGAATATAAAACTGATTTAAAATGAATCCTAAAGAGATTTTTTCGTGGCGTCTGTGCGTACATAGGTACGTATGCAGGTACTCCACATAGCTCAAAAACGAGTACCCTCAGAACGTTGAAATGTTGTACATAGGACTATAACATGTAGATATGCACCTCCTATTTTGGTTGTGATCGACTGCAACAAAAGTATATATATATATATATATATCCACTCTGTTACTAGGCTCAGTTTCTTAACTCTGTATTTTTGTAAATTGTGCCTTTTTTGCTTTAAAAAGGATTGAATTATGTTGTTCATATATTTCGATTACGATTTTTATGCTTTAGTTAACCTGCATGCAATAATTGTGGAAATAGCAACAATTTAAAAGTTTTTCAAGTGTGGCTAAGCCTAATTTTTGGTTACGATCGCAGCCATATTTCTTTACATTTGAAACTTAGCACAATAGTGGCATTGTTGTGAATCTAGAGAAACTAGCTTTGCAACAACAAAGTAACAACTTCTTTTAGTATTGCGAATTAAATTATGCTTAATTCATTCTGGAATTATCATTTAAGTTAATAGCTTGTTTTTGCGTAGAAATTGCAATTTTAATTGTAAAAATTGTTTTTTAATTGTTTTAACTGTACTTAGTGTTTTGTATTTTTCTATATCTTTCAATTTTTAATGAAAATATTTTGAATTTTTATATATTTTTGCGTTCCCCCGAAGTGAAAACTGAATTAATTAGCAGCGCATGCGCATTAGGTGAGCGGCGCTGAATCTTGTGTGAGAAACTGTTTTTTTTTATTTGTTTCATTTCTTTTATACATCGTTTTAGATTTAATATAGTATTAGAATAGAACTTGTGGTTATTCTTCAGATGATATAATTTTTATTCACTACTCCTTCCAGCAATTTCCTTCCTGTTTTTACTCCTTCCAGCAAAATCTGGAAGGAAAGGAATTTTAGTACAACATAATAACAGTAATTTCTAGGTAACATTCTTTATTCCTACCCGTGTAAATTCGCACACACACATTATCATTCAAGCAAAATTAAATTCTTCTCCCAATGCTCTCTCACCGGTGTTGGATGAAAAGCAAACCGCCATTGCGGGTTTTCTGTGTTCGGGGGTGTTCAAATCTCCTACCTACGATCGACTAACATTAGTTAGAACTTGACATACGAGACCTCAAAAGACGCCCTATAACCAGCTAAACCTGAGGTTCTCACTAGCTTTATGTCTAACACTTTAAGTGTATTTGGTGGAGAGCCTATTTAACACTTGCATTCTAAATTTACTCAAACTTTAACTTTTCATGCATACAATTCGCACATAGAATGCTTCATTCACATTGATATTGCAACTAACGTGCATTGCTAGCATAATATTATTTGTTACATTTTATGAAACTTAACAATTTCATAGCAATCATGAAATACAAATGTAGGTTAAATTTCTAAGTTTACAACAAGTGCTTCCTATTCTTTTCTCAAGGTACTTTTCTGAAACCTCACATTACAGTGAAATAACAGTCCATAGACTAAATCATGTTCTTCCATTTTCCGACTTTTCATTCTAGAAATTTTACAAGTCCTTCGACAAAGCATAATACAAAATCATTTAGTTAACATATTTTTTTTTCAGCAATTCATTGCTTTTATAAAATTAATCTATTTACAATGCTTCAGAATCTACTTTACAAACATTAAGTAATTTTAAGTCTTTGCAGAATTACAATTTTTAAACAAAAACATTTTTCTTTCAAGATAAGTCTTTATCGCCCACTTGGCGTAAAACTCAACCTCGCTTGAGGTAAAATCGATCCTGCAACTTGCAGTACACTCGAAAATTAACTAAACTTTGGAATAAGAAATAATACTTATCTTGTTGTGGTCAGCCATCCTTTTCTTGGCCCAATCCTTGAAAGCTGGGTAAGTTGAAGCTTGGGCCAGTCTCCTTGACTTTGGTTGTTGACCATTTTCCACTTGTTGCTCCTTCCTCTTCCTTTTGGAAATCCCTTTTTCCATTCTGAGGTACTTGCGCTGGGGAGGAAGTTGCTCTGCTGGGCGTTTGCTGGACTGGGCCCTTCGCTCCTGGGCCCTCGTTCGTCGCTGCTCCTGGTTCCTGCTGCATTCGGGACGTTGATCCTCATGCTGCAACCGAGGCTGCTTGCTTCTCAGGCACCTCTCCGATGTTTCCGCACTTCCTTGGCTACTTTAAAATCGACCCTGCAACTTGCAGTACACTCGAAAATTAACTAAACTTTGGAATAAGAAATACTACTTATCTTGTTGTGGTCAGCCATCCTTTTCTTGGCCCAATCCTTGAAATTTGGGTAAGTTGAAGCTTGGGCCAGTTTCCTTGACTTTGGTTGTTGACCATTTTCCGCTTGTTGCTCCTTCCTCTTCCTTTTGGAAATCCCTTTTTCCATTCTGGGGTACTTGCGCTGGGGAGGAAGTTGCTCTGCTGGGCGTTTGCTAGACTGGGCCCTTCGCTCCTGGTTCCTGCTGCATTCAGGACGTTGATTCTGCACCTGCAACCGCGGCTGCTTGTTTCTCAGGCACCTCTCCGATGTTTCCGCACTTCTCTTGGCTATTTTGGGCTTTCCTTGCCCATTCTGCTTTCGTCGCTTGGTTTGCTCGTAGGTCCGTTCGTAGGTCTGCTGACCTGCATCGTCAGTCTTTCTTTTGAATCCACATTTTTGGTTCTTGCTTCTACTTTGTTGAGGGGGAGCTTTCTTTTTCTGTCTTTTGATGCCATTGTAGCTGGTTCCTGCTGTTTTCGCTGAAGTACATCTTCCGTACGAATACATTGGCTCGGATCCTGAAAAAAATCTTTAAATACTGACATTCTGTTACGGTTATATAAGGGCTTGAGCTAGTCTACATTCGCAGTAATTCTCCGCCCATCTTTTCTTCTTAGTATTACTATTGTTTGTGTAACTTTCTCAATCATGTAGGGACCTTCAAAACGCGGAAAAAATTTCCCCACCTTTTCTTCTGGGGCATTTGACAAGTTATGCTTGATTTTTAGTACTTCATCTCCCACATTGTACTTGACCCCTCTTCGCTTTTGGTCATAATATAATTTTTGTTTTCTCTGGGCCATTTCTATGTTATCTGTCGCTTCTCGTATCAAATTTTTAATGTCACTAATTTTAAATTCTTCTGCCCTTTCCTGGACAAAGAAAAGTTTATCTAAGGGTGTCAAAATTTTTCTTCAAAGAAACAGTTCAGCGGGTGTTTTTTGTGTAGTATCTTGTTTGGCAGTCCTAAGGGCAAATGCAAATTCATTTATATGTCTATCCCAGGTAGAGTGGTAATTTTTCACGTAACTTCGAATGATTTTCACTACATTTCTATTAACCCGTTCCGCTATGTTTGACTGCGGACGATACGGGACCATCTTTAGATGATGTAGGCCCAGTTTTGCACACATTTCCTCAAAAATATTACTAACAAACTGGGGACCGTTATCGGAAATAACTTTTAGGGGCGCCCCATATTTTAAAATATACTTATTTAGAATTGAATCTACTACAATTTTTGCAGACGCGCGTTTTAACGGAATCAACTCTAACCATTTGCTAAAATGGTCCACTATAACTAAACGATATCGGCTTTTGTTAACTTTACTTCTAGGATAAGGTCCCAATAAATCGATGCCTATTATTTGATTTGGGAATTCTGATTTAATACTATTTAGGAACCCGGCCGGGAAGAAATTAACATAATTATTTAATTGACATGTTGGGCACGACTGGACATACGCCCTAGTAAACTTTTGCAGTTCTGAAAAGAAAACTGCCTCGCGAACTCTTTGGACAGTTTTTCTTATACCTAAATGGGCCGAAATGGCACAATCGTGCAACTCCTCTAATACATTCAATCTAATGCTAGCTGGGATAACCGGTCTATATTCATGGTTCTCATTAGTCGTTTTCGTATAAAATAACAGACGTCAATTATTTCGTAATTTGCGGCCCTATTTCTTATCGGCACAATATCCGGATGACTGAAATTCTCAGGGTCGGCCAAATAATTGTATATATTTTTGAACTCCGGATCTTTTCTGAGTTCGGCTATTACTGTTTCACGAGAACCTAATACTCTGGATGTCAGCATGGCTATTTTGAGTGTATTTCCATTTTCATCTAAGTTAATTCTGCTTAAAGCATCTGCCACAACATTTTCTTTTCTCGGCGTATGTTTAATTATTAGGTTATATTCCTGTAATTTGAGAGACCACCTTATTAATCTGGGTGATAAATGTTTTTCCAGAATAGAGTCTAGTGACCGCCGCGTGGTCGGTATATACAGTTACTGGAGAATTTCCAAAGAACACACGAAATTTATGTACTGCTGATAACACTGCGAGAGTTTCTCTTTCCGTTGCCGAATAGTTTCTCTGGGTTTCATTTAATGTTCGACTGAAAACGGCCACGGGTTGACCATTTTGAGAAAACACTGCCCCAATCGCAAAATCTGAAGCGTCCGCTGAAATCTCTAATCCTTTATTCTACTCTGAAAATTTTAAGACGGGAGCTTGAGTCAATGCGTCTTTCAATTTTTAAAACGCCAAGTTGGCTTCTGCTGACCACGAAAACCTAGCTTTCTTTCTTTTCAACTTTAGCAGCGGCTCAGCTATTTTTTGCAAAGTCTTTAATGAAGGACAGATAGTATGAACACATCCCAAGAAACGACGATAACTTCTTTGCTGTTTTAGGAACAGGATAATTTTTAATAGCTATTATTTTTGACTGATCCGTTTCGATTCCATTTTGGGAAATTTTAAATCCTAAATAGCGTAACTCTTTTGCGGCAAATTTACATTTGGACGCATTTATCTTTAAACCAGCTTCATTTAAAACATTTTTCTTAAATCTTGTAAGTGTTGTTCTAGATTACAACTTGTAATTATAATATCGTCTAAATATATGAACGTGCTTTTACCAAGGACCGGTCTTAAGACGATGTCCATACATCTTTGGAAAGTTGCCGGCGCGCCGGATAAACCAAAAGGCATTCTAAGAAATGCGTACGTGCCAGACTTAGTTATGAACGCGGTTTTGGGGACGTCTTCGGGTTTTACCCCAATCTGAAAATAGCCACTCGTAAGATCTAATGTAGTCATGTGTTTTGTAGACTAAATATTTCGAATTATCTCATCGATTATCGGCAAAGGATATACGGGATATTTTGTGACGGAATTTAACTTGCGATAATCTATAGCAAAACGCCACCGCTTCGAGTGTGTAATCGGATAATCATTATTTTTCCTACACAGGACTACGGGGCTAGCATAACTGCTAGAAATTGGCGTGATGATTTTATTCTTTAACATGTCTTTAATATAACATTCAATTATTTCTTCCTTGACCCTGTCATAGCGGTAAGGCTTTTGCCTAACTGGCTGAGCATCCCCCGTTTCAATACTATGATTTACGACCTGTGTGAAACCCGGTACATCGCTAAATAAATTAGAAAAGTCACTTACCAGGCCCTGGAGTTTTTCTGTTTCTTCTGCAGGTAAGTGCTGCAAGTCCAGCTGCGGGGGCTTATCATTCTTGGTTTCTATTGGTTTCATATTT
>KK121104.1:37828-54026 GCA_000611955.2 Stegodyphus mimosarum | reverse complement strand
ACGACTTCTTTGGTCTTTGTAGCTTTTAATTCTTTCATTTATGCAAATTCAATAAACTACATTTTCCTTATTTTGAATTCGATTCTGATAACCTTTATAAAGGGTTAAAGGTGTTTTCCTTTTAGTTTCAATAATGTCTAAAACATCCATATAAGATATATAAGATCCATATAAGATGTGATGTGATACACATACATAATATAAGATGTGAAAATAACAGCTAATATTGTAACAGAATTACAAATAGAATGAAGCTAAAGATTTCGAGAGGAACTTAAACTAAGACACGTCTTCAATCTAACGAGGACTAACTTATTTCCAAAGGGGAACGGCTCATCGTGACACCCCCTGAGGAGCTGCGAGAGGGAGAATATACTCTCTGATTTCGCGGGAACAGGAAGAATTTTGAAAAACCGGAAAGAGGAATCGCAGAAACAGAACTAATTCTTATGAGTCACCCTGCTAAGTTAAATTAATTTATGTAGTCTTGAACCACTAGGTTACTTTTATATTTAGTTTATTACCATTATCTTTGACCACAAGTGGATGGTGAAATTGTAAACGGATACGTCCGTACCGTTTGTAAATAATTGAGTTTAATAAAAAAGTCTTTTGCGCTGTTCCCTTGTTGTATTCATCGTCCAGTCTTAACGAGAAGCAGCTAAAGATACTCTCAGGTGGGTTTAGTTGAGTGTTCATGCTAGATCTTATTTACTATGTTTTTGGTTTTATTTATCATTTACGAAAATTATTGGATTTCCTTCTAGATCTACAAGACTAGAGCTCTAGATTTTAGAGGGTACTAAAAATCCCTTTATAATAGTTCATAATACGTTTTCAATCCTTATAAAGCTAGAAAGATCTATTGGTGATTCCTGAAAGAACTTAGTGCTGTCTTCCATCCGGATCTTATTTATAGGTATTTAAAAAAATAGGCAATACTTGCGTAAATGAAACGGTCAAAATAAACTAGTGATAAGTGAGAGTACAGACGATAGTTGCGGAACTTTCATGATTTTAAACGGCTAACGCAATTTTGTTGCATAACAAGCTCTGTTTAACTAGGAAACGTATTATTGGAAAGGCTAAGGCAACAGAAATCAGAGTAATAGTCTTACATTTGCAAGTCTAGTTTCGAAGGTTTAAATATTAAAACCTTCGAAACTAATTCTGCCAGATGTATATTATGCTGATTCTTGTTGCCTTAGCATTACCGATAATCGTAATTCGGCGTGCTATTTTAACTTAGATAGAAAAGGTATGTTTCATACTTATCTTTTTCGATGCTCAGCTGAAAAATTAGCTTTAGTGAATTTCAGCTCTTCTCAAGCTGAATGTGTTTTATAGATTATCAAATGGGCAAAAGTATTGTTCATTTTATAATTTATGAATCCTCAGCATTTATACAGATTTGAAAGTTTCCAACAGACACAATTTCTAAATAAAGACCCATATTATGCAGCAGAGCATAATAGATTGTTGTTGAAATTAGATTGGACTGATTGAAAATATTTCACAAAAGGTTTCGGAAAAACTTCGAATTTTTAAAATAAGGATGCATGGAAATATGTGACTGCTGATGTAGTCACATATTTCCATGCTGCTGACACGACATATCAAAAGCATTTACTACATACTAACGCGCACATAGCGTTAGCACTTTAGATGCATTGAGCCATTTAATTTTTGTTTCACTACTTTTGTTAATTGTCATCGTAATAATATCAATAAACATTGTGAGTAGTCTGACAATTTGTGTATTTCTGATATTAAGTCACTCTTCGAATGAAACCTTTTCTTACTTATTCGAAATTCACAAAAAAGCATCTATGCGGGTGGGTGACTAAAAAAAACTTATTTATGACCCATATCTTGGTGAAAGGTTATTGGTAAAGTTAAAGACTAGAACCAGATCTTTACGAAAAAATGGCTTCAAAAAGCGAAGGACGTCTAGAAGATGTGGGAAAGCGCTACCAAAACTTGCCACTTCGTTCCTTTCCTGAGACATTTTCGGATGTCTCCTTTTCTGTGACAAGTCAAAAAACAAAACGACTACCCCTTAAAGGATTCTTAATGGCCCCCATTACTTCTTCATAAATGCAAACTTTTATCGGCGGACATCATCCTACCCCTTTCCACCTCTCAAAATTCATTTCATTGGCTTAAGTTGCAGAGTCATTACGCTATTTGGAAGCAGAAGATGTGAAAAATGAACAATGTTCTCGTCAGGACTCGAACCATGGAGCTCTCAAATACGCCCCGAGCCTGCTGACCACTACACCACGAAGGCATGCTAAGAAGGCGGAAGAAATACCTTATAAAGTATCAATAGATCATCACTTCAGGGTCTATAAAAGAAATGCTGGTTGTAAAGGAAGCGTTATCATGGAAGCGAATTTTTTACATTTTAAATTTCCTGCTTGAACTTTGTCGTTTACATGAACTAAGAAGTGTACCATTCGCACTGGTAATCGTGTATTCAATTACTTCATGCTAATGAGCAATGTAAAAAGTGATTTAAGGGAAGTTGTCATCATTATTCCGAAATGATAAAACTTAAAATTTTTTTCTTATTTATTAGTTATTAAATTTTGCTTTAATTAACAATATGCTTAATTATATGCTTTAATTAGCAATATCCTAGACCTTAACGATCTCAGACAAAATATACTAATATAACAAAATGCACAAGATTATGTTCTGAAAGTTTGGCTTTCAAATGACACAAACTAGACGCTACTTCGCCCCCTTATATTACGGCGAAGTAGTCTATTTTAAGTAATTACCCGAAAAGAAAATAAATAAATATTTTATAAACGGAAGCAATTAGCTTTGTGCCAAAAGCGTTTGTTAGAGGTCCAAGGGTTAGTTTTGGTAATACCTGAAAATCCGTAATTATGCGGAAATATTAAACATATGGAGGAGAATCAGTCCCTCCCTCTCTCCCCCCACCCGCAAAATCTTCGCCGGATTAGAACCTGGAAATTTTAAATAACTGGTTGGAAATGCTGAGATTTACGTAATAGAAGAGCGTGTGAGGACATATTTTAATTCGTTACAAAGAAAATAATTAAAAGTTATGTGCAATGCGGTATTTGGAATTTAAAATTTTATGTGAAGGAAAAGTGTGCTTTTCGAGGACAGAAGAAAACATCATGAATTAAGCAAACATTCTGACCAATAAAGGTAGGGTAGGAAGAAGATAAATTCACGTCGCTGAAAGAGCGCATTATTTGCTTCTTTTAAAATCATAATTCCATAAAATGTTCACCCAGTCTCTTACTCCACTGCATTTGCAGAGGAGGAAAGTGAGGAAAATATTGTAATAATGCATACTAAAATATTGTATCAATAAAATTAATTTTTAATATATACGAAATATGGTGTTTAATTAGACTTAGCGCGTCTTGTAACGGTCGCTATTGATCGCCCCTTAATTTTGCCCCGGCGTCATTTTAGATTAGAGCCATTTTTCTTTTATTATTCCTTTTCCATGTAAAATTTAAATTTCTTGACCATTCAGACTTGGTCGATCTTTTAATCCTATCAGGAATTTAAATAACTGTGATCCTAAATACTTGCCAATTAATGTTTACCGACTTAGGCGACATTAACGATTCTAAAAGTTCTCTTTTTTGACTTTTGATTTTTAACACAAGTATCTATTAATTTCTTTAAGATAAACGTAGAGTCATTAGGATATTTTGGATACTGGAGACGTAGAAAATATGAAATGTCCTCGCCGCGACTCGAACCCTGGACCTTTCGAATACGCGCCGAGTGCCCTTCTGTTACACCACGAAAGCATGCTGGAAGAAATGCCGGATTTTCACAAGAAATTTTGATTATCACAAGAAATAAATCAAAATACTGAAATATTTCTTCAGAGATATTCGCACAATATCACAATATCTCAAACGTTTAGCAAAACTCAATTTTTCAAAACAGATAAAATAATTCCATCTCACAGCGAAATCGCTACAATCAATAAGAGCATTAAGTAAACAAACAGCAGTTCGATTTAAACAGCTACAACTACAACAACAACTACTACAACTACTGGGATGAGTTCAGTCCAGTCCAGTCAAGTATTGCCGGAATATCGTAGCAATTGCACGATGTGTCCGGCTTTCGATAATTTGCCCAAAAGGCACATGATATGGGTAGGTCCAGATAGGTGAAACACTGGGATGAGGTGTTTCAATTCGGCTTTTATAAGCCTTTTAATTATCAATAGAACAATCTCAATTTTTTTAGATTTTTCTGGATGGCAACAGTAATTACGAGATATTTATTTATTAAGCATTAAATGTACGCGCTCTTTTATTTTTCTTTTCTTTCCTTTTCTTTTCTTTTTTTTTTCCTCGACGTAGCTTTCTCTTCAAAAATCGTCTGCGTTGCACGGGGAAATAAAAAGGAATTTTAAATACAATTCTAAATAAATGTGAAATTCGTAACAATATATATTATGCATAAATACATGTATAATATATATTGTTTAGTTGATTAAGGAGGCCTGCCTCAGGGAGTTCTAAATTCTGGTATATTAAAACATTTTTGATTTATAGTTTTTTACTATTTCGGGTTTGCATAATTTGGAACGCTAGGCTGATTCCTCATTTGCCTTTTCAAAGATTAACTCACTTTCCAGAAAACTTTTACTTGACAGTATCATTTTATCATCTAACATTTTTTTTTTTGCATACTACAAATTCCTTTACTATATTCTACGATTTTGTCAATACAACATTTAGTTTAAAATATCTTAGACAAAAATGAATTTTGACTCTATTTTGCCTATCTCATTCGATGAACTAAGTGAAATACTGTATCAGCTCAGCTGAATCATTTGGCAGGATTACTTTTGTAAGCATCGTTTCAGCTTTAATTTGCTGATATATAATCCAGGTAATTCGCTATTTTTTTGTAATTTATTTGTCCTTTTAAATATTTTTCATCTTTGTACTACAGCATATTTAATGTTGATTTAGAAGGTTTATACTTAGTAAATAATTTTATTTGATTCTAATTTTATCCAAAGCACATATTAGCGTTAAATCTTCCCAGTACTTCTGAACTACATATTTATTATTTATGCTTGATGTCCTGCCAGTTGAATTTATTCTATGCCGCTTAGAATTCTATTTGCATACTGTTCAAAATTTTTATTTTCAATACAATGTTTCTTCTACTGTTACAGTTCCGGGAGCTTTTTTCTATGTTTTTTGTATTTTACATTTATGATGTCATATATATATATACTTCCTGAGGCCCACCAGCAGCCGATAGCAAAATCGCTGAACACTTGTGTTTCCGACCTGGGTTCGAATCCAAGCAAACGAACTGACTACATGGGCATTTTTATGATTTTCCAAACATAATCTGCTGCGAAAAGAAAAACTTAGTTTTTAAACAAATTCATGGTTTTGATGCTATTTCTTTACATTTTTTAAGTTTCTAATTATTCACACCAACTTGTAGAGGTTGGATTGTTGAAGACACAAATTTCTGTGACTAATTTTCTATGGCTTATTAAAATAATAAATTCTAATTTAAAACTTACTTCATTATCAGTTCAGAAATTGGCTGATTCATTTATTTTTTTCGTTGCACCAACTCTCTGACGAGGATGCGGCGAAGGACATAAATAACCTTTCTTCTTTTCTTTTTGGGTGCACTTTTATTGCATTTTTTCATGCAATTAGTCACTGTGCTTCTCGATTTTAGTTTAGTTTACTACGAGCTGAATATGGGACACATATATATCAATTCATTCATCCATCCCTACGTACTTACTAACGTCTTATATATTTGTAATAAAATGCGTATTATTATTATATCACAAATGTTTTAAAGCAATTATTATTGAAAATATTTGTTTGTATGGAAAACTTAACAGTATGCAATACCTATGGATAAATTAACAAAAATATATGGACTAAGCTGTCAAACTAAACAAAATGTAGGAAATCTAATTTGGATGCTGTTAACTTTTTAAAGAGGAAAAACTACAAAAGTATTAAAAAATAATCAATTATGTAATGTCATGTCGACATATTTAGTAGAAGAAGACGCTTACAAGTAATGTGAATGGATATCTTTAGGATATTTGACGTCATAAGGCATCAGGGTCATTTAATATGAGTAATTACAAAACTTTAAACTTCTCATTCCTCCGTGCATCTAAGAACTAATATTGTGTACACATTTCCAATATTTTCTTCGACACTGTAGTTTCGGTATTGAAAATATTGTCTAATTTGTAAAGATACTTCGTTTTCCCTTTTATGTGTTTGAGAAACATAATACTATATAATGTAATCCATCAATTTCTCAAAGAATGTAGAAATTTGTGTGACTGCATTATAGTCAAATCTGCCTCTAGTATATCTTAACAGTATGATAGTCATCATTTGCATGCAAATTCTTATACAACATTGGCACATTTATGTTTAATATTTTGGCATAAAACGTCAGCACATTTATGAGCTTTTTTAATGATCCATAATACGAAATCCTAGCAGTGGTTTTAAATCAAGAGGTCTTTCTGAGAGAACTGTGAGTCATTTAAATCTTACCGAAGCGAATTTGAGTTTGAAATGACCTAACTCATTAAAAATAAACACGTCAGCATAACGTACGGATCATTCCAACACAAAACTCTATACAATCTAGTATAAGCGAAACTATTTTATATCAGGTATGAAACTCTAGAAGTAAATTGATGTGATTTACGTTAACAGCATTTTATACTGAAACTGTTTCATATAAAATGTAAAAGCTTAACTTTTAGTGCGTAGAGTAATGGAGTTACTGTAAAAAGATATATAGCGTACTTGTAAAAAATATTCAACGTTTTTAAAGACATAAGTCATGAATTAAATGCATTTTTATTTGACTGAATCAGATTCAAAAGCAAAAATATACTATTCTTAAAAACTGTAACTATTGTTTCTAAATAGCTTAGTTTGTTCAAAATAGCTTAGTTTGTTCAAAAAATAGCTTAGCTTGTTCTTTGAGACTAAGTTGGAAAGATCTTACACTTTTTCAAATGGTAACTGATTGAATGAAAATTAAAGAACGCCAAAAATTACATCGAAAAGAAGTAGAATTGAGGGCTTATGAACTTTTAATATTCTCGACAACAAAATTTTAAGTCACATTAATGCGGAATCAGTAGGAGTATGTTTTCAAAGTTAAAATGTAAAATAAGCAGGACAGAGCGTAGGGGGTAGCAGATAGTAATGGAGTGTGTGAAAATGCAGGTTAAAAGTGGATATTTCATTTAAGCGAGCAAAAATTAAAACAACAATGAAATGTGAAATAAATATATATTACACTGATACTGGTTTCGACAATTGTTCATTATTTTCCTCAATCTAAATTCAAATAACTTTAAAAAATTATATATTACCAATTCCCCATTAAACGTAAGCAAATTTGCTTTTTGTAATTTTTATTTTTCCATTTATCTTTACGTGAACGACTTGTACATTCTACCACTTCGGTTCTATAAGATATTAATTTTTTAAATTTCGTGCAGAAAATCTTTCATCCTCGTGGTATGAAACTTCTTTGACTTTTATTCTATTTTATATAATAGGTACCTAATTTGGATCATGTTGGTGTACGTTTCTTATTGAAGATTTAATACAGATAATAGCAGGTTTTTATCACTACAGAATTAAAAAAATAGGTTTCATAAATATATGCTTATAAATATTTTAAATTTTGTTTTAATCTGCTGTATGTTATTTAAATTTTAAGAATTCTTTGATTCGGACCTCCGGACTACTAGCGATTATTTTAAGAATTTTCTTGAAGCTGCAGGTAAAGGATAAAGGTTTCAAGTGTGGCATCTCGTTTTAACGTAAGCGTAATGCATCACGCATACGCCGTAGATAATTTTTCATTTCGACACTAAATAAAACATTCCATGTTGAAGAAATACAATCAGGCATTAGCATAAATCTCTATGATAAATAATTTGGCTCCATAGCCACATTTTTGCATGGAATACATCTCAAACAGAAATATTCAACCAATATTGATCCCTGATTTTACGCTTACTGAATAAATTACATCTAGCGTAACGCTAGTCAACCTAGAGGCTAGTTTTTACTATTTTCTGTTTTCTTCACTATCTGACTATCAGTTCCTGACAGCTTGAGAAATGACTCATGCACGATGTCTAAAACATTTTTTTCTATTTTTAATATTAGTAACTAAACACCAAACAGCATGATATAACTTTGTATAGACATTACGTTTATTTGAAGCAGGAGACGTGAAAAATGTGCAATGCCCTCAACGGTACTCTAACCTGAAGCTCTCGAATACAACTCCAGTGAGCTACCGTTACATCACGAAGCCATGCTAGAAGAAGGAAGAGATTACCTTATATACTCCCCCTTCTAAAACGCACCAGAGCATTAGGAGACCCAATAGCCAAATCCTGATGGTGACGAATTATTGTTCGTCATAGTTCGTCATATTAGTTCGGGGTATTCGAACCTGGACCTCTTGAATATGCACCGAGTGTGCTACCATTACGCCACGAAGGCATGCTGGAAGGAGGAAGAAATTACCTTATACCTTGTTTACATTAAGCCTGATATTACGCCAGGCGACGATTTCAGACTTTAGCCAAATATGCTGTGAAGTGCTGAATACATAGATAAAGAAAAATTTAATAGAAAGTTCTTTTCATATGCGAAAAATTAGATTATGTAAATGATATGTATAGGCCGAAAGACTACATAGTGAGCTGTTTAAATTACCAATAACTGATTTATAGTTAGTCTTAAGTATGTGTGGGAATTTATTTATGTGGAACTCAGATAATCCTTAAACAAGTGCGGTAAATAGATGTAAGTATAATAAATAATTTAACTAACGTAATTTAGGCTTAACTTCCTCAGCGCGCTATAAGATAAGTTTAGCGGAACAACATGTTTTTAAACGCCAATGACGAGTACATCGTCAATAGGTTAAGCTTTATTAGGACGACCGTGAATTTGAAAGCTTTCGGATATCGCAAACAAAAAAGCAAAATCTTCAAGAAAGTGGAGAAATGAGGAGAAGTGACAATAATTAAAAATGATATTACAGATGTTTTCCATTCCGATGACAATGACCTAATCTCATCAATCAATTACAGACTGTAAAATCTGTAGCATAGTTCTAAATCCAGAAACGGTAGTTGAGAAAGAGATTGAGGGTTATTGAGAACGAAACAATTTTAGTGTCAGTTTTTCGATTCAATACTGGGTATTATTAATAAAACAGTTTTAAGGCTTGATAACGGAACCTTGTAACAGAAGAAGAGATTGTGTCTATCTAAGAAATTAACTAGAAAGAATTTGTACAAAAACGAAGCAACTTCAACGACTTTTGTTGAAAGAAACGTTTAAAGCGAACAAATATATATTGAGCCTTTTTTTTTCGTAAATTTTGATTCCTTTAAGATCATAAATGCTTCATTATTTCGAAAGCAAGTAATTCATATTTTTAATCTTATAAAATCTGCATGCTGTCTTACTATATTTAAATTGATGATTCAATTTCCAAACTCCGGATCAGAGAAGTCCGCATGCTGGAATTTGTATGATGTTTATTAATTAAATATTATCAACATTCTTATCGGTATATATTTTATGAAATATGCTAAGTATAGCAGAATTGAGGCAATCCTTCTTTTTCGAGATCTGAAGGATTACAGTAACCAGTCTGTGTAGTAGTTAAATAGCATAGAAAAATACAAATAGAAGCAAGAAATGAATCAAAACATTAACTTTACACAAAAGCAAAATTTCGTGCAATTTAATGGAAAATAATCTTAAGAGATTAAAATCGAGTTGAGAAATTTAATCAAGAATCAAATAATAAGACTGCATATTTAATTTTACAAAAATATTCTGCGACTAATTTATGCTGTCAAGGTAGCAGAAATCAGACATGTAATTATAGATCATCGGTGTGATTCCCTTAATAAATCTATAAATATATAGTGAAATTTATTCAGAAATTTAACACGAAAGCTGAACTTTTCAGTAAATTAAAATTGTGACATTAAGTGCTAAGTAACTGCATTAGATATGTTAACATATGCATACGATATAAAACTGATAATGCATTCACTAAGCACTATTACTGCAGATATTTATTTGCTTTCAGCGCATCTCGGATGTAATAAGCCACTTTTGATTCATTTCATGTTTATGTATGCATAAAATACGTATATGTACACAATAACCTTATATACCAACATAAATAACAAACGCAAAATCCCCCATACATATGAAATAAACATTCTTGGGAAATATAAAATTTAACTCATACACACAAATGCTTACTGGAAATACTGCCATAAAAAGAGAATGTATGTTACTTTTTTTATGTTTGCATTAGGTTTATTCCAACTGCCAAAAGAAAATCATATTTCAGAATTTCAGATCTTATATCATATTCAAGGATCCACGCTTTTGCTTTTATCTATACTGTTTTTGCTTCTGATACCTGTACCTATCGTAAGCAGCCATGTTAAAAATATGCGTCGACGTTAAATTAAGCAATTTTTAGAAAGTTCAGGAGTTTAGTAAAGATTCTCTAAATCCTTAGCACTACATATAGAAAATACTTTTTGATCAATGCAATTAGCTTTCTTACTTCAAAATTTGCAGTAATTAATTATTTAAATTTCAACTTCATGGTTTGCTAAGAAGATTTAACTGAGGTTATTATCGATTAAGCCTTTGATCTCGATAAGCATTTGAACGTTTCATTATGTAATTACTCACCGTATTTAAAACAAAAAACTTCCATTGATTAAAATTAATCCTCCTAATTTAAGCAATTTATACGTTCTCATAAAACAACATGATACATTTTATGAAAAATGTATAATCGGAAACTTTAAGATTTTCCTTCAGCATTTTTTACTTTACGGAAATTCTCCCAGTCAAACTTTTAAAAGTTAGCAAATGTGCAACTCCTAGTAATATAACAGATAAGCATTAAATATTCAGTTTGTTCGAACTGATGTTCTTCAGGTTATTTTCAAGATTCTTAAACAAATTTCACGTTTTGCCAGTGATTAGAAATTTTATAACTGATGTGGTAAATCTTGAAATTTATTATTTTTAACTTCTCAGGTTTTACTAACAATTAAAATGCATTGAATCTATATTCGATATTTGCTTTTGTATTTCTTAGAATAAAATAAAATTTTAGGGTCATGTCTTCTAATATTATGAAACTATAAACATGAATAATCAGTTTCTAAATTTCTCGTTCATATTAATTTAATGCAAATGCATGTTTTTTCTCAGCTTAATTCACAAAGAAGCCCATGTACAGCGGAAAATAAAAAGCTCACATATAAAAAGTAGATATTACTAAATTCTAAAAATGAGACTTTCATTAAGAAAAGCATACTACAGTCCATGTATTTTGAAAACTTATGGGTTTAGAGAAAACTGCTATGAAAACGTGCCATTTTTCGTATTTCAGGGTGACAAAATATGCCACTTGATGTAAAATAATCTGATGAACCAATGAATGAAAAACTGTATGTGATAAACATATTTTAAAATATTTTTTATTTAATAGAAATAGCTTTGAACTCAACTATTAAGTATTATAGAAATTAAGGGTTAAAAATTGAGAGATTTCATACATATTTTGCGATCATATTGAATGACAACAATTGCATACCTGATCAGAATTTCCACATGAAAACATCATATTGTGCAATTCAAAGCAATATAATACATACTAAAAAAATTTTTATGCATAAAATATATTTGCTGCTGAAAATTTATTTTTATTAATTTTAAATGAAGGACTGTAAGCGATTTGGCAGATACAGAAAATTTCTTCCCAAGTCAAAAAGTTTACTCGAATACGCGCGAGTTTACTACCGTTACGCCACAAAGGCACGATGGAAGGAGGGAGAAATTGCCTTATATATCCACCCTTTTACAGGGTGCATGGGAATTAAGGGACCAATCTCGAAATCTTGGAGGTAACTAATTATTGTCTGCCATCTTTTATTTGGAGGCAATGTTGAACATTAAATATTTTTTAAGCAGAAGACGTGAAAAATGTGAAATGCCCTCTTAAGATTCGAACTCGAATCTTTTGAATACGCGCCGAGTTTGCTACCGTTACATCACGAAGACATGCTGGAAGGAGTTAGAAATTACCTCTAACTATTAATTAATTGAAATCAAATCTGAGGACTTCATTAACAATTATAAAATTCTGAGTTAGCATTAACTAATAAGAAAAGCTTTTATTTGAAAATATTCTAATTTGTAAATGAAGATAAACGAACACATTTATAATGTTTATATTCCAGTTTATGAAGGCTCAGGTTACGTCGCATTTCAGAGCATTCACCTTTACTTAGCAAGTATATGTATTATTGCTATATATTATGTATATTATAGTTTAAATATGAAGATACATATTTATTATTAAAATGAAAATCACTTTTAAGAAATTCGAAATAAGTTCATGCAAGTCTAGAAAAATTCCAGATATTTCCATAAAATATAAAATTTAATTTTCACTTTTTAACCACTAAATGAAAATATATTAAAATATAAAACAGTACTGTTTTTTTAAGAATTATTATCTTAATTTTTAATTTAATTTACGTTGAAAGAGCTCGACATAAATTAGGGTATGTAATACAAGACGCTTTTAAAAATTGTATATGTTCAAAAATATGAAATAATGATTATTCGGAGTTTAGATGATTAATACGACAGTAATATTAATAACTTAACGTATATTTTTAGAATAAGAAATATAAGCAATAAAATAAATTATTTCCTTTAAAGATAATTATATCCCTTAAAGGTAGTTTCCTTACTAAATAAAGTACTTTGTTTAACTCATAAAAATTTAATAGCATTACACTTGTTCAAATGCACTCGCAGATATGCAGATTTTATTCATATATTTACATATTTTTTTAAAAGTATAGTTCTTCACTATGTCTGATAATTATTATGTAACTTTTTTATTACATCAGGAAACACTTTTTTGTCTTTATAAATCTTAAAATACGACATTATCTTGGTACAGTAGGTCCATAATCAGGAAACAGATTTAGTAATTAAGAAAAAGGTCAGTGTTATTAAATTTATACATTTATCGACTGCATGAAATGATCTTCTGTTTTGCTGCATTGTATATGTCAAACCTTATTTCTAATAAGAGAACATTTTAATCTTATACACTTCCCCAATGCGTCGTTTTATTTCTGTAAAAACAACTTTTCACTTGTAAAACCTACTTAATTTCAAACAAAATACTAATTATCAACATAATTTCAAAAAGCATTCATTAACTTTGATGTAATAAAATTTAGATTTGTGCACACCCAATTCAAAATAAGTGTAGTTACATTAACCAGGAGAAAAGATCCTAACAGAAGGTTATAACATTTAAGCTAAACAACAAGAGAAATATTCATTAAGAAGAAAATATATCTTTTACCTTTCATGTATTTTCAATTCTATCCTTCATATTCTGTGCAAATTTTTATCATATTTTGCAAACATGCTTTAAAATTACTGCTTTGGGATCCAAAATAATGCTTTCCGATAACAGCTATACACAGTGTCACTGTGTGCTTAAGTTCATCCCTCCCCAACTGTAGCCACAGAAACAAGGAGTTTAAAAAAAGTCCCTACATTTTATTTTAATCATAATACCTAAGACCCACCAGCGGCCGAGCGGCAAAATTTTTTGAACACCGGTAGTTCGGTTCGAGGCTCGAATCTCGCGAAAGGGCTGGCTTGCGTGGATATCTTCGTGCATTTCACCATGTGTAACGTTATGTTCTTAAAAAGCCGTCCACGAAGGCATCCATCCCCTTAGGCAGATATCCGTAGAGGCTTTGCCGTAATCTCATAAAACTAAACCATAATGTCTAGTTTCGTGATATTTCGTGAACTTTAAAATGTTATACATAGTTAATTACGGAAACGTTAGCAAGAAGGATCCAAGAGAGAGCAGACAGAGACAAGACATTTATGCAGAGACAAGGCCAATAGAAGACCCTCATTTTTTTAACTACCTCAACCAACTAGAGATCAACAAGTTTCTTACGCTGAAACAGTAACTAGCTAGTTTTCTAGATTTCTAGTACTGAAGAGCTTGGAAATGTCTTGCAGATTTCTTTAAAGGTAACCGCTTTGAGATTATGAATTGAATCTGAAGATTCAATTCGTGGTCTCTAAACGGCAACTGTTATTTTCCCAAGAAGCATACATATTCCGTCAGCCACTTTAAAATTCCTTTGTTTTTTATTACGACCTCATTGTAAAGCTTTTCAGATATTTGCATTTGTTAGTTTAACCCTTTCTTGTTCTCTGACATGTGGAAAGCCGTGTGGATAGGAAATCAGGAAATTTGTTTTAATCTCAACGAGACATTTTTATGTATTTAGATGGATATTGTTAATACAGTCTAATTACTAAATCTATTCTTAGTCCACACACTTGTTTTATCAACCCCGATCAGAGACAAGGCCAGTAGAACAACCTCTTTTTTTAACTAACCCAAACAGCTAGTGATCAACAAGTTTCGTACGCTGCACCAGTAACTAGCTAGTTTTCTAGATTTCTAGTACTGTAGAGCTTGGAAATGTCTTACAGATTCCTGTCTTATATCTTTATGTTTACAAGATAAATTGGTTAAAGGAGATTTATGGTATTAGATTATTTTTTTCCTCAAAAAAATATCCAGAACTAAAGGGTTTTTGAATTACATATGGTGAATCCTCCTTTCCATTTTTCAGGCATTCTTGAAATGTTTTGTAAAAACGTTAATTATTAGAAATTTAAAATGCCGTTCTTAGGAAATCCAAAGAACTTCTGAAAAAATTAACCAGACTTTAATCGAATATTCATTACACTCTCATAATAAACTTTTAGGCAAAAGATATTATTACCGGCACAGTTGCGCTAAGTGAATGAAGTAACAAAAGCAGTCTCTTTTTCATACCTGAACGGCTACAACATACACGTGAGTCGAAACTTGTGGCTTGGGATTGACAAAGTATTTAGTCTTTATTTTCGCGCTACATCTTCTTAGTTAAAGTGCAAACGTAACGCAATCCGCAATCCGTGGTGAATTTGTGCCAGTGCTGATGCTGTCCAGCTAACAGCATACGAAGTCTTCTTGAAACAGGATGAAGTCCTCGAGTTTGAAGTGCAACTATCTGATAGTACTGTGTGATATTGGGAAAAGTTGTAAGACTGCTTTTGTAGAAAGTTCCAGAACTCTGAGGGGTTTTATTTATAAAATAAATTTTATCAACCAATATCAGGCCTGTGTACATTCAATTCATTAACGCAGCCGAATGCCCAATAACGCACCCAATAATGTTATACGATACAATTAAACAATAATTATTTTTTCTTAATTGTGTTGTTGTTATTACTTATGCTTTCTCTTGTCTGGCAGCTACAAAGCCCAAGCCCACGAAATTCTTCGTGCATAGAACGCTCAAGATACGCCTGTCGTTGCCAACAGCTTCGAGCGCCTAACAGGTGACAGTGCGATTTTGATCAGTTTCGCCTCCAATTTTGATGGAGAGAGCTCCGGGGGGCACGGGTGCGAGGGCCTCCCCCCTCGGGGCGCTCCCCACCTGTCCCCTTCCACCAGATCATACGAGAGAACTTTCGGCTCGCCGCATATTTAGAATGCCGTATGGCGTACCAATACTATACATTTACAAACATGTATGCCTTCTCCGGAATTCGAACCCCGACTCTTTGGCACGGCAGTCAGCGACGCTAACCACTATACCGGTTGGGCGGCTTTCTTAACTGTAATTTTATGCATCCCATGGCTTGAGGCGACGCCCCTGTCTGAATGTTTATTCTTATTGAACCTACAAGATTTTTGAGATTTTGAACGATTCGAACTATTCTGAGCAACGCGACAGCCAATCTAAGGACAGTAATCCATGGTCAATCTAACGACTAATCCACGGTTTTCTGGCTTGACAATAGTGCTGGAAAGATAATGAAACAATATATACGCTATTGGATGGAGGTTACTTTAAAAGCAACTAGGCAGATTTTTATTTTATTTACTTATTTATTTTTATTGATATATTTATTTTTGTTTTTTATTTCTATTTATTTATTTTTATTTGTTTATTTATTTTTATTTT
>KK121104.1:0-29276 GCA_000611955.2 Stegodyphus mimosarum | reverse complement strand
ACAAAAGCATATTTTTTAATCTTCCATCAATAAAAACGAACATGACTTAATGTATTTCATGAAAAGTTTAATATAGGTTAACATCACATATATGGCCTCCAAAATACTGTATTTTTTATCATTGGTTGAATCATTTGTTGTCACTATGTTGTCTCTGTGATCACTATGTTAGTAAACACCATTCTGTCTCCGAAATCACTCTTTAAATCATTATTGATGATTCAAGCACATTTTTTCCTCATATACTGGTTTGGATTTACCATTTTTTAATATTTATATAAAGCAATGACTTTAAGAGTTCACTGAAATGTTAGATAGGTATTGTAGGTAGGTATCATTAGTAGGTAAACGTTAGGTAGGTAAAAAGTTAATTTCAGATGTATTTTGCATTATTTAAACGATAGTTGAGTAAACTTTTCATTGGAGATCCCGCGAGAAATAAATCCATCCTGTGAGAGTTAAATAAATGCGATAATTTTAGAAATGTGGCGCGCAAAGATATTGAAGCATGAAGCAAAATTGCAGACGTAGCAGATTTAAACAGAAGCAATCAGGGCAGGTTCAATTAATATTTCTTTTACTAGTTAAATATTTTGCGGCCACAAAGCCTTGGCAATCTAATTGTGCTCGTTCCAGATCATTTACATAATTTGAGAAAGTTGCAATAAGACGAGAGCAAAGCGACAGCAACTTAGACCGGATTGCAGGAGTGAAGCGCGTTGTGTTCAGCACGAAGTCTCAATTTAGAGTTTCACTTTCAGTATATTTTGATTGAACATTTAATAATGTTTTAAAATTATTATTTGCTATATGAGTTTTAGTTATATTTACGTGAACAGTGTCATGCAAAAGTTATATGATATGGATTAATAGAGAAATGAAGCAATCGGAAAAAGTTATTATAATCAATTAGTTGTTGTGACTAAATTCGCTTATCTGACATCGTGACAAATAGTACAAGATAACGCCTGTCTTTGGTAAGAGCCATGGGCACCATATAGGCAAAAGTAAAATTTTACACAGTTCCACCTGAATTTTGAGGAGCAGCACATCGGGGATGCGTGGGCCAAGGGTCTCTCTCCCCTTGTTCCTTATCAAAATCCACACAAATTAACTTTCGGTTTGCATATATTTAGAAGGCCTGCGTGCTGCAAGGACACTATGCATTTACAACACCCATACTTCAACCTTGATTCGAAGGGCTCTTTGGCACAGTAGAAATTAGTATTTTTAGAACAGAGAGAAGAAACATTCAAATTAAAATGAAGAATTAAAGGATACAGAATATTTCTAACTTAAACTATAATTTTGATTTATATAGTTTTTTGACATACAAATATTTCTATATACTATACATGACATACATCTATATATATATATAGATGTACTATGTTACATCTATATATATATATAGATGTACTATGTTACATCTATATATATATATAAAAAGATTTCAAGGTGCTATTAGAAAGTTTTAATTTATCACCAAAAATTATATTTATTCTATCTTCTCATTTTAATTCTACCAAAATCGGTAAAGGATATTTTTTTCTTGTTCTCTGATTCATATTTATTATTACTTTCGTTTAAGGAAAGAGTTAATTAAAATATTTAAGAGAGAGGCTGAAATTATGCGCAACCAACTGCTGCTCCTCTTACTAGGAACAGGAAATGGAAATTGTTAGCACAATTGAAGCTTTAAATACAAATAGTAAATCAAAGGGAAAAAAGTAGTAATTTAAGCACAGTTCCTCGACGTTTAAAATAATTAAGGTTATTATTTTTTCGTAGCGCTCATTTTTTTTCTCATATTTTAAAAGATACTTGAATATTAAATAAAAATCCTTATATGTTTTCCGTTTCCTAATTTCGTTTCTAATTCATGGGTTATTTCTTGTAGTTAAATCTCGAAATTTTGTTTTTCTTACTTAAACCTTGCGCTTTGATAATTTTAAAGCATTGCATTACAGAAGGATATGTGTTCATACAAATATCATTTCTTGAAACACCTTTTATTTCAATTAAACGGCGTCATACCTAAGCAAATTTTAATTGTTTTATAAATGTGCAACTATTAGCTTCCGAAAGAGCATAATTTGACGCATATTTACCTGTATAATATTTATTTTTATTGCTGTTTTTTTATAATCTGTGAATGTTAATGTAAACCACTGAATGCGAAATTTTTATTTTTATCAGTATAATCCTTGGCCCCTATTTTGCGAAACCGCTAATGTAAATAATTGTCCGTTACTAGAATTTCTAAAAATTGAAGTATTTACTTCGTGACTTAACAGGAAATGTTCTTGATTTTCCAAGATAAAATTCCAACCCTAAGGATAATGATAGGAAGAAGAATAAAAATAACAATCTAAATTTGAAATAATACTTTCCCTCCTTCACAATCCATTCTACTTTGTAAAACAAATGCTTCTGCTCCTTTAATTCTTTTCTCGGCTTTTAATTTCTCCGGTTTGTTTTCAGTCTTTTAATTCCAATAGTAAATCTACGCTGTTCTTTGATACTTTCTAAAAGAAATGGTTTTCTGAAACATAGTTTCAAATGTTTATTTGTCTTATGTTCATGCTATTAGCTATTTAAACAAAACCAAACTGATTATTTTCTTATACAAGCTGAAAAATAGCTTATAAAAATGTAATCTTTTCATGTTTCCTTAATTTGATTATGCCATTGCACAAGTCTCCTTTGTCTCACACCTGCTTTATTTGCGAAATGATGATGCTTATTATTAGCCCTGATCTCATAAAATTGTAATTCTTAGTTACACTTATTTTACTCTTTAATAAAATCAGCCACATGGGCAAAGAATGAAAGTAGAGTACAAAGCTATAGCTCAAGTATTTTGCCTCTCTATGCTCTGGATTTAAGCAAATTCATTACAAGTGATTTCAGAGTATCTAATAAAACTGATGTATTTCTATTTGTAAGTTACTTCAAAAATGTTCTTACACTTACAAAGAAAAATAATTAATTCGTTTTCATAAAAAATTACCCTATTCTGACCATTATAACACTGATTAATACTAAAATACAGTCGATGTAGGTGACGTATGTACTGTACGTAAATGAAACACTGAACATGATACACCACATAAATGTGTTTCTGCTATGCAGATCAAAAGCAATTTCTCAACAAGCTCTGACGTTTTCCGATCATTAATTTGGTAATCGATTTCACCTCCTTCGCAGTGTTAGTCGATTTAACAAATTCTTAGTTATTGCCAATCACAGACACTGTCGTACTCGGTATGCAGTATGCAATAATCAAGTTGTGGATAAGCATGTCATTTTCATACTTTTCAAAATCTCTTTTTTCACCAGCATGGCGATCCTAACTATTTTCTTCGTAGCTTCATTATTCTCAGTAACTTCCCTAAAATTCCTTTTTTATGAATTTACGAAGCATTTACAAAAACTCACTTAACAACTCAAAAAGGATTCTGGGGAGGGTTGTTTACTGAATAGTAGCAACAGGCATACTGATACTCATGCCATTTGTCTCAAAAGAGTTAAATAAATGTAGCTTACACAGGCGTAGCTCATTGAACTAGAGTTATATTACAAACAAGTGTCGTGTACGAAATAAAACTGTTTGAGTCCATGTCGGACGTACTGTAAAGCTATCGTATACGGAAGTACCACTATTATCACCAATTGATATAGATATTTAAATTATTTTTCTACTGCAAGCCTGGCTTTGCTGAACATAATGTTAATTAAAAGAACTAGAAACTCATTTTATAAAAACGTTTTTAAAAATTTACATCACGGATTATTTTATGCCATGAGTATCATAAATAAAATATTCATCAAAAAAGCTATAATAAGCCGACATACCAATCCGTAACATTTATTTTGGAAAATTTGCATTCCACCTCTCGGCTAAGTGCTACGTAATTCCGCCAGTAGGAGTGTTGTGTAGGTGTCATTAGTGTACATCGTCTTGATGTGGCTATCCAGAGTGCGTGCCTTCCTGTCTATTGGCGTGACCAGTAGCCGTGATTCTCTCCAGCGTATTGCAGCATTTGATACATGTAATGTTGATATGAAATATCGCTATCGAAGACTAGAATGGGTTTAGGAATTTAGCAGAGTGTCCCGGACAACATTTACTACAAGAAACGCATGGAACGGCTACCAAATACCTGTCGCCTTAATATAATGACAGAGTGGACATTTTTCATATAACACAGGAGTTATCATTGTTACTCTAAACCTTCTTTCAGTTTTTCTCCTATGTCATAGATTGACATACCTGTTCATTTGTTTTGTAAAACTCAAGGAAAGCTCCCTCTAAAATCCTTTTATTTCACTTATATCAAGTACGCTCCCTTGGGAGGCAGCCACGATTCGCACTACGCAAGTACAGTAGAACTCAAATTATTCAAGCTAATGTGGACCGAGACTAACTCGGATATTGAAAACTGAGATAACACGGTTTGATACAAAGAAAATTTTAATACTATAGATGTACTAAAGGGATTTACTGCACATACACCCACTAGCTAATGAATTAGAAACCCAAGATCAATATTTTATTGGAACACCTTTTGCATGCATAACTGATCTGATTCATTTAGCCATCGAGTCTACATGCTTTTGGAGTCCATTTATGTCCAGAGAATACCACGCATTGGCTATGCAGCTTTTATAGATCTTTCAAATTAAATGGAAGAGTACTGTCGAATACGTCTTTCCACCATATCCCGCATATTTTCTATGGGGTTAAAATCCGAACTATGCGGTGGCCAGGGAAGGTGTCTGAAGTCCTACCTATGTTCAGCGAACCAATTTTGAACACTTCTGGCACGATGTATAGTTGCATTATTGTCCATGAATTATCCGCCGCCATCAGAGTAAAAATGCAACATTGCAGGGGCACTTGATCTCTCAGTATGTCTAGGTATATCATGGCTGTTTGTTTGCCTTCGAGGAACACCAGGGCACTCTTCTAAGCCAGCAGAACATTCCCCATATCATGATACTCCCATCAGACCCTTACACATTGCGAACAAGGCAAGATGGATTCATGGCTTCATGGGGTTCTAGCCAAATTCGACGTTTTTAATCAGCGAAAAATAAGATGTAGCGTGATCATCCAACCACATTACTCGTTTCCAAACCTCAGATGTCCAGTGTTATCTTTCCCGACACCACTGCAAAAAAATTCTTACATGTCGGCCAAAAATCAATGGTTTTCTCACAACCACCCGACTATGCATTCCTATCCTCTGCAATTCTCTGCGTATGGTTCGAGGTGAAATCCTGTTAGGAAGAGCCTTGGTTGACGATCTATGCCAGTTGAAGCACAGTATGGTCCTTGTTCTGTCGTAGAATTCTTCGGAGACGAGGCCGATCGCTCTCTTGGAAAACTGTGTTCAAACTGCAGTTACGTCTTCTAGAGAAGAACTCTGGGTTCCAATTTCAACTTTTGAAAATCTTTGATATGGCTGCTTTTGAAAACCCAGTGAGATCTGCTGTTTTCGAAATCGAGGCTCCTGCTAAACGGGCACCAACAATATGCCCTTTTCCAAATAATGAAAGATATGTCGTTTTCCCATTTTACTTCATTCATCGTGACACACCCTCTTACACCTTACCTATACTAAAATTCTAACCATGTGTAACCCACGTCATAAAAAAATTGCATACTTCATTCCTCGTACGCATTCAAATAAAAATCTGAAAGGTTTTTAATTCATTAGCCAGTGCGTGTACTACAGGGAATTTGCTAGCATGCATGATTCATGCAAGTACTTTGCGAAATAAAACATATCTACATACAGATGTACAGATATACATGCATAATTTTAAATATGTTACGACCTATAAACTTGAAGACACGTGCTTGTAATGCCATTGAGGTGCTGTAGAGTACACATAGCATATCATACATTTAAAAAAATCTGTGACAATCTTCTGTTTCATTTTGCTGTCTGGTTTTGTTACCGCTGCACAATATACTAACAGAATTCTCAAAGCTCTAATAATAATAAGAAGAAAGTGAATCCGACCTATGCTGATAAATGCGAAGTATTAGGACTAAATTACAGCTTACGTTTCTGCTCATTTATATCCAGATACACTTTTCGTAAAATAACTTCATGGGTCATTACGAAATGGTTATTTAATTTAACAATGAAGGAAGTAATGCATAAGGCAACGCCTTTAATGGGATAATAACGCACCGATAATATTTCGCTAAACCTAAATTCCAAACATATCAAACAAGAATTCAAATCGGCCATTTCCACTGTTCAAAAGAGAAGATCCATCGAAAATGTCGATTAAGGTTATCCTTAAATTACACCAGCGGAAAGCCGTCATAAATACAGGATGCGAGTCATCTTAAATTAAAGCTGAGAATGAAGCAAACAAAGACGGAACGTTAAATATTCAAAGCTCTTGACAAATTTCGAATACTTATCGCCTTTCAATGAGGTGTTAATTATGTGTTGCTAATTGGGATAATGTCCTTAGTGATTTAGCTTCTTTCGGCGAAGTAATTTTAGACTAATTATTACTCAGGTGTTAATGTAGTTATCTTCATTTATATATTTATTCGGAGTACCGTAAGATAAAACCTTACTTGGGAAGTTTATTACTTCACTTTCCCTTCTTTTCCTGCGTTTACTGTTGATTTTTGCCTTTTGAAAATCATGGATAAAACAGTGGTTATTCATTGCATTTTCCTTCGGATTTAAAGAGAAAAGTTTTATTATGTACTTTAATAAGCAATTTTAGTTTTTTCAACTAAAACAGAAAAGTATTTTTGTAATTTATTGTTTCCTAATTAAATATTTCGTATTTATGTCTGTAATATGCATTAAAAATAAATTTGCTTAACGAATACATATTTGTGACATTTGAAACACACATTTGCTTAAGACACAGCATATTCCAGGTCCTATAACTATGTTCCTAATATAAATGAAATACGATTTGGTAAAATTCAGGAGAAGAATTGATGTCTAAGCAAATAAATAGAGAAAACTTTCCCTTAAAATATTTATAAATCATTTTTCCAATCCAATATATATTAATACTTTTCAAGTCACATATGAGATGACGGATATTGTATCTACTGATTTGAATTTTCCCCTTCCTGAATACACATTCAGATATGTGGCATATGTATGATTAAGGCAATTAATGTACAAGAGACCGATGTCCAGAGCAGCTGAGGTTAGCGTTAGCGGAATCTTTAATTAGATCAGGGTATGTCACAGATGTTCAAAGGGTATTGCAGAGGAAGACTGACAATCAGAAAATCGTAAACAAGAAAAGATTCAGTTTGATTCCAACAGGATGGTGCAACGGCAAGTACGGGCATACTAAGCCGACATTACCACATAAAACATACTAAGAAGTATCATGGAAAAGTTCCTACTTCGCCTCAAGTAGGCCAAAGAGAACATAATTTCCTAGGTTTATTGATAGATGAAATGCAGATGCTATTTACTGCAGTAAAAAAATCTATATGTATATTGTTATTTCTCACAAACATAAAACTATTATAAGCAGTTTCCATCTTTCTGTTGTTGTTTAATGTTGATTGGTGTAATCTATACCATCACATATAATCAAGTTTAAAGTATGGCATAAAAGGTTTAGATATTAAGATTTGATTCATACGCATTTGATACAAGAAGTACATGTTGTATTGTTATTTCAGCGCATATCACAAGAAAGTATGCTATCAAAGAGCAAACATATAAACAGCCGGATCGGATAATAACTTTTTTTTTGTTTTCTGTCCCTTATCCAAATTCTGTACAACGGTTTACTGTAAACCTTTATCGGTTTGCTTCCCACCAGACTTCAAGTCATGGCATGCAACTAAATAAAAGTTAGCTTCATTTTATTCCTTTGTTTTCTATGCACTTTAAGTTTGCTCCTTCAAATTGGCTCTTGATCAAGAACTAAATTATTTAAAAGCAGTAGCTATTGACAGGGGCTTTTGACTCAAAATTATTAACCAAGCAGTTAAAAAATTCTGATCTCAATTTATCACTCTTATTTTAGGATATTATAAGAATTATACTGTCATTCCTTTCTTTCTATCAATTAGCTATAAAACTGCATTAGCCAGTTGCTGTAATTTTTCTTCTTTTACAATATGTAGAGAAGCTAATTTCCTTTCAAAATTCTTCATGACAGCACTTTGCAAATAATAGGTTACCTGATTTTCTACTAATAAATTACCTAATATTTGGGTTTGAGCAAAAATTGCTTTTTTTTGGTTAAATCACTAAGCAATCTACTCAGGCTAACCTTAGAGAAGCATTTTTATAAAACATTTTCCATGAGAAAATTCCAATATAATACATCTATGTTGACAATACATCAGAATCAAGAAGAGTTAAACAGCCTACCCGCTTTGCATTAGGTTGAACCCACAAAAGACTGATGCAATAAGTAAGTTAAAATATAAAATGTAAAACATACTGAGCACACAAATGAGCACAATATATGAGACAAAAAAACGAAATTTACTACACTCAGTTTTTCTAATGATATTTTAAAAAGGGCTAAAATATAATTTAAAAAATTTTGAACAGATAATACCCAAAATATCTATCGTATATAGCAAAATAACAAATAAATAAACTCGCCAAAAATTAAACACATTACGTGCTCTGATACCTGCTGATGATATGACATTGACAACACAATTGTTATTTTCCTGACAGTCAATAAACGAAGAACTATTTTAAGACGTACAAAATGTCAAAATAAATTACTCGAGAGCACAGAACCCTTATTATAAACACATAATTGCATAAAATAAAGGTAAACAAGCTAACAATGACAGAATTTAATAGCAATTAATTTAGGATTCTCTCATACACAGAAAAAAAGCTCAGTTGAGCAAATAAACTATAATTAAAATTACGAAAATTAAATAAAAATGCAAGCAAATCTAAGTTAAATAAAAAAGATATTTATTTAATTCTCCTTTTAACTTAGACCCATCGCAAAGTAATCCAATGACCAACTAATGAAAATCATTATTTAGGTATTGTTGCACAATCTCCAGAAAAACACAGATAGGTCAAAAATAAGACATTATTAAAATAAGAGCAGTGTTGAACAAATTGGAGTAAAGCAGAAAAATACTGGAAAATAATTACGAACGTTGTCGTCTTTGAGGACGAACCTGATTTCTTTAATTATCTCCCTCCGAAATCTCCATTAATGCAGAAAGCATTTTAAAGAGTAAAAGAACTAAATTTGTTAACAAAGAGATGATCATGAATAATTTAAGCTATCTCTAGTAAAATTATGTAAATAACATAGTTCCAGAGCTATCAGAGTAACAGAAAAAATACCTAAGCCAAATTTTTAATTGCTTAATGCAATGATAATGTCCAAAATTTGCACGTATTTGAAACTAAATAGTTTAAGCATATTTAAAATTGAATTAACATACACGCAAATATTGCAAAGCTATAGTTTCACTTAATAAACCGAAACCATTTTTTACGTTGTAAATAACATTAAGATTAGTATTTATATATATATATATAGTATATTCTTTCTTTTTTTGAAATTAGTAAGTTAATTTTTAGTACCAGCAAAACCTAAGCATTATCACGCTAAACTATGGACTCCGCCAAAATCATCGCGAAAAAAAATTTCGAGGAAAAAACAATGCAAGACGAAAACATTGCCGTATACAAAACATTGCGAGGAAAACAAAAGCAAGCAAAAAAACACCGCAGTTCTAAAACATCGTGATATAAATGATTCTTGTAAGAAAATAAAGCAGGTCAAAAGCATCGCAGTTTTAAAACATTGTCGTAAAAATGTCGTGGTAAAAAATAAAGCACCTACAAATCATGGCATGATAATGACATCGTAGATATGTGTTTTTCATGTTTTAAATATATATTCGCATAATGAGTTGCCAGCATAAGTAGGAATGAGGAATATTTTACCCCTATATTTCTCATTTTTAGATTAAGTAATATTTCTTGCTAAAAATGCAAGAAGGAAATATAAGCATTTAAGTGAGAAAAATGAGTTTAAATTCATATACTTAACACTATTAAAAGTCATTATTTATTTAATCTCTTTTGTAAAGTTTTACTATTAGTCACCTTCTCTTTTTAATTTGAAACTTATGTTTCAGAAAAAATTGCCAGTACAGCTATATAAAAGAGATTATTTAAATAATGACGTTTAGTACTTAAGCATAAAAACTTAACACTCTATTACCGTAATTGCCGGCGTACAAGACACAACCCCTTTTTTATACACATTTTTGAAGGATTATACTTCCTTACTGATAATTTTAATGAATTTACAGTATTTTAAATATAAAGTAATACTTTCTACAAATATCCAGTTTCTCTGGGGAAGAACACCTTTTAATCTTGTTTGGCAAAACCCAGCCACTCATTACCAGAGCTAAAGGAAGAGTCACTTGAAACGTCTTCTAAGTCAGCATCTGAGTCCTCACACAATAAATTGTCTTCTGTACCATCCAGTACATTATTACTGCCACACTTCTTAAATGATTTAGCAGCTGTCTCTGTTTCCACAGCATCCCATGAAGCTTTGACCCATTCACAAACTTGCGAATGCTAGGCCTCTTCCTTCTTCGTGAAGGTTTAACCTCAAAATATGAAGATTGTATCCAGCTGTTCCACTCCTTCTTCATAAATCCCTTAAATAGTTTACTAATGAGGGCAGCTAAAGGTTGAATCTGACTATTTAGGCCTCCTGGAGTTACAGCTAACTGAGTTTTCAATTTCTTGAGTTTATTGTTAACATCTTCTGTTCTGTGAGAATGAAAACTGATCCCATACTATTACGGCAGGTTTCCTCAACAGTCCACCAGGGCGCCTCGACCAAATTTTATCCTCTATAAGTTCATTCGTCCTCCATCCATCCAGACTTCTGCATTATCATACATAAACACTCTTTTAGGCAATTTTCCTTTGGGTAGTGTCTTCCTTTTAAAAATTAATACTGGGAGCAATTTTGTCCCATCAGTATAGAATGATAAAACAGCCGTGTAGTGAGCTTTCTCGTGCCCTGAAGACTTAACAGTAACACTTTTTGTGCTCTTGGAATGTACAGTTTTATTTGAGGGCATATCAAAAGTCAGGGGAACCTCGTCCACGTTTCTTATTTGTGCAAGTTCGAAATTTTCTCGTTTTTGTGCATTAATGAGGAATTGCTGAAATTCAATATTTTTTCCTTCATATTCGTCTACCATCTTTTGTGATATTTTTTTTTGTCCGCACACATATCTGGTTTCTCTTCCTGACCCTTGAACACCATGATGTTGATCCAGTAAAATCGGCAATCTCTCTATCAGTTGCCATCGCTTTCGCTTGATAAATAGTTATTTTTTAGAGACTGTTTGGTCCCGCTTTTCTGTGGTCTAAAATTCAAGTATTCAGCTGTACCTTAAGTTCAAGTCATTCTGCAATTCCTCTTCGTAGGTTATGTTTACTATGAGTTGCTTTTTTAGATCCTCTTGCTGATTACGCCAAGTTCTTACCATTTTCTCTTGGGAGTGGCCCGAAATAATTCTCTGCTGCCCTGCTTCCATGTTCTTTAGAATACGCAGTCACACGTAGTATGCTATGTTATAGCAATTCAGACGTTATTTTTGAGCCATAATTTGCCCACAAATTTAAGAAAAACTGAACAATAGACATTTGGCACACTTAAATGCTGTCCACATGGGAGAACACAATTTTCTTACTCTCGCAGAACTGGTTTTTCTCCCTCTTTTCTCACGACGACGGCAAACGGGAGAGTATGGGTTTCGGCCACGTTCTTCCCGTAATGGAGTGTAGAAGGTATGACGTAGCGGACGCTTAAAGAAGAGAACGAGAAAAGGATTAAGTTTGCATAATTCTAAATTTCCCGGAGCTTTATTCCACAACATCTGTGCATTCCATTGCCGTTTTATTCTTCTACATTTTTTTTTGTGCGTTCCATCTTAGTAACTGAAGCACGTGACGCGTATATTGATGAAATACGATGTAGTTGAAACATACTCAACACTAGAATTAAACGATTGAACGATGAACGATGTGGAAACCATCTCAACGAATCTCTTTTACAAAAAATAAGTGACACATCATGAGTAGTATAACATTAAGAAAAGCAAGTACGAGATAGTAAGTGATTGCAGCCGAAAATAGCGAACGATGTCGATAGATTATCTTCGGTATCCATTCTCATGCACTTGGTGGTTGCGCAACCAATTAATGAGGTCATAATATTCTTACATATATATATATAATCAAAAATGCAACTGAATTTATTCATGAACAGTTAAATAAACTAATTTGGCAAAATAGATATGTGTATTTTTTGAAGGACCTGTACCGAGAGTAAGTAAGTGAAATATTTTATTTATTTATTTTCTAGGATTAACACGTACTGAATTTTAGTGTAGGCCAGCAATTATTAGGCTCATGCGACTTAGAGCACATCTTGTTTTTGTACCAATATAACACCATCACATATTATGGTGCCGGTTTTTGAGGAATCATTTAATATAATATCACAAAAATTGTAAAGTTTAAACGAACTCAGCTGTGATCGCCGATGACAGTGCATGCGCATTCGCTGACCTCTACGTAACTACAAGATTCCCACACTCCGCAAGAAAACAAGAAAAAAAAAATCACATAGCTCCGAATAGAGGAAATCCCCCGAAATGAATGTGATCAAAAATTGAGTGTATGAGACGCACCTCGTTCTTCAGACTTATTTTCAAAGAAAAAAAGTGCGTCTTATACGACAACAAATTTAAGAAAACTGAACAACACAAATTTAACGCAAATATATTTCCTGTGCTGTTCGTAATAATTCTACAGATTTCATGTATGACAGAAAAATATTTTATTTATTTTTTCTTTTCATACCACATGCCTTCAAAATAATATTTTCTGAATTCAACTACTCTATAATAATTGTTATAAATAAAGCTGTCGCTTATTTAAATATGGATCGATATATTCCCATTCCTACGTTGGTGCCTTTCTTCCAAACCAGAACTCCTGTTGCGCTGCATAAGTCGAAGGAAATAACCTCTGTTTACTGTCAGGAACTGCAATTTAGTCTCGACAATTTCGACGCAGAAATAGGTTTGCCTTCCACCACCGGAAGTCTTTACACCCAGCCATTTCCTTTCATATGCATGTTCAAATACAAACCAGAAACATCCTTAATTACGCTCTAAAGTGATTTTAGTGGAAACTGCTTAATTTATTTCATACGCAGAAAGATTCTGAAATGTGCATGTAACATATTAACTTTAAGCAATGGTAATGCTACTTTAACCTCTTACGCCTGAAGACTCTCTTTGATTTGTAATGCAATCAGAATTTTAGAAGTTAAATTATAGAGGGTTAAAAGTAAATGGATTTGTGACTTAATTAATTTCGTGTTGAGTACAGTGTTAATTACGCAGCCGTACGTAAATTTATTAAACCCAATTGCGTTACTCTTGGTGAAGGAACATCTATATTAGTATCGCTAAATAAAATGTACTCCAAATATAAAGTAAAACGTATATTGTCATAAAGGTTTACAACCCTTTTGCTAGCAGAGGTTAATTTTCGGTTATAGTACAGCTTGAGGGTTTGTATTATTATCAGGCGTTATTAAAAGCAGCGTTGTGTGTGGTTTGAAATTTTGTAGAAAGGAACTATTGTTATTAGAAAATTAAAGTTTTCTACATAAAAAATTAGTTAATTATTCTTTACCGTACTTAGAACAAATATTACTAAAAAATTTAAATATTTGCATTGATCCGTTATGAAAATAGGTACATGTATAAGTAAATGTATGGGAGACACCAGCCTTAAGTCAACAGATAATGTTTTCCCATACTAACTATTCTCCTCCACCCCCCGAAAAAAAAGAAAGCAATTTCTGAAAGGATTCAGATTTACAACGTCGCACCAGATTTTGAATGTAACATATTTTTAATAATAAATTACTTTTCTATATGAAATCGTCTTAGTTATCATAATTTAGTTTATTAATTAATTTTTTCTTAATGTTTCGCAAGGAGTTCGTAGCCTAGAAGCAACGCAAATAAAATTTTGAAATGTGAAATGTCAGGATTTCTGTAAACGTTTCGTTGATACAGGCCAAATAATGCAGCTGCTAATTTTTAGCATGCGATAATACAGTATGATGTTTCGCATGCCGTTATAGGCTATGCTACCCTGACATTGTTATTCAAGTTGATACTGTCATGCAGGTATAAAAATACTCTGATATTGTTATTCAGACGAATCCCGCTGTAAAGAACTGCTATAATTTGAGAATCGTTAATTCAGTTTCATGTATATTTAGCTCTTAAGCTGAAATCTGAATACAATGAGGAGGTTTGTCATCAAACATTATAATTTGTTTTCTTATTTTCAATTGCTAGGTATTGCATACTTAGCTTAAGAAATAAAATGAGCAATTTTGAAAGGTAGCTCAAGTTTAGCTAGCTTTGATTTGCTTTTAATATGCATCATTTTCATCAAAAAAATTTCCCACTTTGAAATTATTCTGTGGTTCGAGTTCTTAAAAGGAAACAGATATCACTCGAAGGAGAGAAGCAAAGAAAAATTTGTATTAGACATATCTTGAAAAATATTGCCTTAGTTACTTTAATTTGTAATGCATTTTATGTTAATCAACTAATTATTTATAATTTAAAACATTACTCTTCAGATTACATTGTAATGCATTTACGTCGAAGATTCTGAGTATTTTAGATACAGAGTTCTTGGCACTGAGACTCTAGGTAAAGCTCTGTCGCCCAGCTCTGCCAGTAAGTATTTCGAATTTAGCCATTTTGCTAATCGATGTTAAAATAGTCCCGTTTATGTAATTTTCGACTATAATACCTTTAATCTGAAATTTCAACTTTGTTAATATCAGCAAGTAGCGGCGTTCTTTTTTCGGGGGTGGTAAGTATAAATTATGCTTTTTGTTCATTTCAAGAGATAATGAACGATCGTAAGAATTTACTACAATATTTCAGACGAAGCGATAATTTGCTTCTCAGTCTTATGTTTGTCAGTAAGAGGATTTGAAGAAGAATTAATACTATAAAATTATTACTCTATAATATAACCTGATAAAACTTCGTAAATATTTTTGGGGATAAATTTACCTAAATATAATTATAAGTTTAAAATAAAATAGTTATAACTTTGTTTCTTTTATGAATTTCAAATAACAAATTACATCTAATTTGATCTTCAGGAAAAATCCCAAAAATTTGATTTAAAGCTTGATTTGATAAGTAAGGGTTTTTGCATCCATATATCTAGTTCCTTACGAAAGGAGCTACCTTTACGTCTTCAGGTTTCTTTTATTTGTACGTACAGAAAATGAGTTAGTTAAGTAAATGAGACACTGAATATTCGCGTTTTCAGGAACCGTAGCACGTTTGAAGTTTTGGAAATTTGGGGTAACTGAGTTGTTGCTTTTTTATAAGTTAATTACATATTTACGATAATCCAAGAAGAAAATACGCATTTATTTTCTTTTCTTATGCATTAAGAAAAGTTACACAGTTAAAAAACAAAAACATTTTTATTGCAGCTGGAATTAGAAACATTTTTCGGCAAAACTAAGAAATTTTATTTATTTTTGTTTATTACTTTTGCTATTTAAAGAAAATTTGTTATTTTTTAACAGTATTGAATAAACGATATTAAATTTTCTTAATTCAAGCCCCAAAAGGGAGTGTATAGTCTTCATTTTACCTTTCACTATGCAAAAAAGGAAACGAGATAATAAATTTGATTTGCGGAAAATATAACTTCGCTATATTCAAACTGAGGAATTACTTTTCTTGACGTATTGTGTAAGATAGCAATACACTTTTTCGAAGCTTAGTAAATGCTACGTAAAGCAAACAACGAACGTTAAAGGTGTATGCATCGTGATCTAATTTTCTATTAACTATATGTGGTATGGTCGCCGAAAGTTCCAAGACAATCTATGTGTCATATCCATTCCTTTATATAAATTTAATGACTCCTTAAAAATAAGTCTATTTTTGTCGTCGTTTTACATAATTTAATTCAAGAAAATAATTAATGGCACTGAAATAAATTTGTAAGGAATAATCACATATCCATGTGCATAGCCTTGTAATGTAACTGGTTAACATGCCCAGCTAGTGAGATGGAAGAGTGTGATTCGAATACCCACAAGGATGTTTTTTATGTCTCAAGTTTCTAGCTCCGAAAAACCTAAAAATATATTTAGCAGCGTCTGAAGTAAAATATGTTTCATAGTAACTTATCACCATCTATTAGCTGAGTGGTGTTTGGGGTCTTAATTTAGTCTACTTTTAAAATGCGAAAGAATGTAAAGAACTATCGAATACTTGTGTGCGCTGTCGGAACATATATGGTTAGCACGGCCGGCTATAAATTGTATGACCCATGCTTCGAATAGATAATCTATGTTATGTATCAAGTTTCTAACAACGAAAAATGTAACAGTCTCTGGAAATTCGCAAAAAATTAGATTTTTCTGTCTTTAGAAATCAGAGCCAGATAGTTCGAATAGTTGAAGGTAATTGTTATACTATATTTTATTAAGCAAAAAAAATAAATAACGAAATTAAATTGTAGATAATTAAAGTAAGTAATTAAACCTTAAAATTAAACACGTGCTTTAACTTGACGTGTATTTCAAAGAGAAATCAAGTTTTCTTCATATTATTACTTCCTTGAACGAAGCAAAAAGGAAGTACTGTAATCGCGAAAAATTTTGGGTATCATTATTTTAACGAAAATATCTATTTTGCCTGCTATCGAACGCAATTTAACGATGTTTTTGCGTGATATCTGTACGTAACGACTCCCCCCCCCAAAAAAATGTAAAACTGATTTAAAATGGATTCTGAAGAGATTATTTCGGGGCGTCTATGGTACGTATGTGCATACGTACGTATATATGTATGTATGTATTTCTCATAACTGAACAACGAATAGCCCAGAACGTTGAAGTTTTGTATATAGGACTGCTATAACATGCAAATGTGCAGCTCCTATTTTGGATGCAATCGGTCTTTGGTGCGACCAATTGCACCCAAATATACACCAAGTACCATTTTGTACACCAAAGTATATAAATATACGTATATATATATATATATATATATATATATATATATCCACTCTTTTACTCAGCTCAGTGAGCTCAGTTTCTTTATTCTTATATTTTTGTAAACTGTGCATTTTTTGCGTTAAAAACGATTGAATTATGTTGTTTTTATCTTCCAGTTAAGGTTTTCATGACTTTATTTAACCTGCATATTATAGTTATGGAATTGTCAACAATTTAAAAGTTGCTTAAGTGCGTCTAAGCCTAGTTTGTTTTGCCATAGCGGCCATATTTGTTTATATTTGAGACTTAGCAGAATAGCGGATTTGTTCCCAATCTAGAGAAACTAAGCTTCACAGCAACAAGTAACGTCTTCTTTTATTATTGCGAATTAAATTATGCTTAATCCATTCTGAACTTACGATTTAAGTTAATAAATTATCCCATACATTGACGCAGCATAACATCCACAACAAACTCAGTTTCTACGCGTTCACTGTCAAGTTAAGCCAAGTGAGACCAAAAATAAATTTTCAGTTTTGTGCACCGAAGAATCTGCCGAATTGCTTGTTTTTGCGTAGAAACTGTAATTTTAATTGTAATTTTTTTTAATTGTTTTAGCTGTATTTGGTAGATTTTGTTTTTTATATCGTTCAATTTTTAATGTAGATATTTTGAAATTTTATGTATTTTTGCCTTGTCGCGAAGTGAGAACTGAATTAATTGAGAAATATATCTTTAACGAAACTCGAGGAAATAAGTTTAAATGAAAGGCAAATAAAAATGCGTATAATTTAATATTCCATAGGAGGAAGTCATGTGGTGTACACATCAGATTTTTATGGCATATATTAACGACGAGATAGAAGCATTTTGATCTCATAAATGTGTATTTGTACTCATCTCAAAAAGGATATTATGATTTTAAATGTTTGTGCAAGTGCGGTAAAGTTATAAAATATTTCTCCTTTCAGCATAAATAAACCTTACTCTTTTCAGTATTTCGGCAAGACATTTGAAATAAGGACTCCAAATGTTAAAACTCTGTTAAATATTAGCAATAATTATGAATGCACAATGAAATAACATATTTCCTAGAAACCTTCTTATCATAAAATTTCAAACAATAGTACCAAGGCTATTTACTGAAACTCTTAATGATAGCCTGAATAATGCTTAAAGTAACAGAGGATGTCGTAATTATCTAATAACAGACATTCTTTCTTTTATTAAGAATGCACCAGCGGGAGATATTCATAAGGTAAAAGTGTCTTGTGATTTGAAAACCGAGTAATACTTTATGTGGCTTTTGACTCATAAAGTAGGAAGGGAAACCATTTCAGAGGTTCAAAGAAAGCTTGACATTAGGCACTTTAAGACATTATACTCAAAACTTTTACGTGAAAGGAGAAGCTATCAATTTAGATAGAACAAAGCAGCGTGTTAAAAGATTGCATGTGCAGTAAAGACAAAAGGAATACCGGAAATGTGAAATTGCTGTTCAGTATAACGTATGTGCCTTAAAACATTTGTGCTAAATAGACTTAGTATAAATATTCTTACATTCAGATTACGTTTTGCTATTTTTAACCTGTATTCAAAGTGATTTTTTGTTTTTACATTTTGTAAAAGCTTTTCGTTATACTTTTGCTAGTCTTTGGAATGTGTTTTGTTACAGTTTCTGAACTCCAAATCTGTTTTAACTATGTGCAGTTATTTCTTTTTTATAGTCCTATTTTTTCAGGTCCCATACCATTTTTTTTCCTTTTTAAAAATAGACAATGCCAATACTTAATAAAGGATATTATTCTGCATTCTTAAACAAATAAGAAACCTTAAAAAACAAGCTCAGAATTTATCTCCGGTGAAGGTATATGAATTCCCTTTGTTTGAGTAACCAATTATTCTAACTTTTGTTATATTTTCTGAACTCTTCGACTGCTCGCATTTCCTTGCCAGGATGCAAATTAGGTTAAATTAAGTTGAAAAGGGTATTTAATCTGGTAAAAAGAGAAAAATAGGCAATGCGTGATTTCGCCCGCCTAGCGCACGTTAATATTCTGTCTTTCCTGCTGTTACATCTGAGTTGTTGATATGCCTTCTGGCCGTTTAATTAAAGTCTATTTGCCGGTGTAGTTGCTTAGTCAGCCTGTTAGTCTTAAGCAGCCAACCACTACTCTTTACCATTTAAATTTATTCTTAAACTATTTTTAAGCTCCCGTCGCAAGTAGTCGGTGTTATTGTGAGGACAAAGTACGTGCGTTTTTGTTAAGAGTTTGGTGAATAATAAAAGGTTTGTTTTACATTTCTCCTGTCCTGGTATTATTCATTACAGTATTTTTTTACAGTATTCTTTCAGAAATTCTATTATTCCTTGTCCACAGTTAATATCCGAAGTTTCGGTTATCTTTAGATTACTCGGAGTTAGAAATGTTTTAAATAAAAGAAGTAAATGGTTAAATTACGAAACGCGTATTATGTGGTAATGAGCTTAAGAATGGTAAGGGGAGAATAATACAGACGGTTCCCTAGTGTATTCACGTGTGAATTTTAGTCTTCAAATGCGCAGGTACAATTCTGATATTTTCAATGGTTGTACAGCGATTCGATGAATCCACGAATTTTATACATTTTTTGTATTACGCATCTACTAAAACAATATAAAAAAATAAGGGTATATTTCTCTCAAAATCTTTTGTTATAGCAAATTTCAAAAGAAAATGAAGAGATACGAAATCCTAAAGACGCACATAAATCACAGCGTTTGCCATTTAAAGCGGAGATATGTTGCGATAGAAGTCATCTACCTTCAAATTGTAAGCAAAATCATCTATAAGATAAATAAAATATTTAACTAATAGAATGAAATTAAACTAATAGAAACGTCATTTAAAATGATAAAGACAAACCATCTCTCAAACTTGTGTATAATTATTTGTACACTTCCTTTATGTCAATTAACTAGTTATTGTATGATTTACACATTTACTGTCACTTGTTCTTTCCGGTTTGTCGCCGGAATGCAAATTAGCTCGCGTGTATTTAAGGTGAGATTTTGAGATTGCAAGATAAAGCGTGTTCTGCCTCTCGAGTCCACGTTGCTAAATTGCTAGCTCAGAAGAGATTTGTAGTCTTCGGCCTGACATTAGAATTGCAGATATTGAATTTCCACCCCGGTTAGGTTTTGAGCGTTAACTGATCCGCATTAAACTGATTTATGTACTTTCGGCTATTACTTTACGTGAATTTAAATTTATATCTGATTGTTCATTTTTAAGTTATCTCACCATAAGTGTTAGCTGAGCTTGTAAGCACCATATGTATATTACGTTCTCCCTTGGTTAAAATAAACGGGTTTAAGAATGGGCTTTTACACCCTTCTCATGGCTCTCAATTGTTATTTTTGACACAGCAACAATTCATTGCTAGTCTAACTAAAGTTGGTTACACTTTATGATATTGAGAAGATTACTAAATTTTGCCTAGTCTTGGCAGATAAAATAATTTTAAGTTTAATAACATGTTTTTGAAAGTAATCTTTCATTCTCTGGCAGTCACTGACTAAGCCAGCCTATTTTTTCTCGTGTATGTTTCTCTGACTTTTTCTAACGAAGCATGGGGGAATCGCTTTACTCTCGTGATGAAGTTCAGTAACTTGCCATTGACTTGATCATTTCTGCCTGTAAGAAGAAGACACGGAATTTTTATATTTTAGATTTATATCTAAATAATTTGTGTAATAATGGTCCATATGCGTTTTAACAAAACCTTCAAAAAGCACTTTAGTGATCTGATTACAAAAAGTTGTTATTTCCTTGAACTGAGTTTCTTAAAACTATGTTTGTCTTATAGTATATAAGATATATTTACATTATGCTATCACATATTTCTTAACATTAATTTTATTTAGTTTATTTTATTAAAGTTTGGTACTTCGATTATTTAATTGGCTTAAACCTTCAATATGCAAAATCGTAATATCGTCTTACGCAGAAACGGTTTATACTAAATTACGTTAAAGAAAAGCAGGTTCGTCTTACATGCATTCGGTTGAATATAGAATATTATAAGCACAATACAGAATTTCTAATACTATTCATTTCCTAAATTTTGTCTTCGTTTTAATATATCGTTTTCTCTTAAACAGCTATTAAAAAGATGTTTAAATCTAGTCTACGTCTTCCTTTGTTTATTCCTTTGAAATGATATCTAAATTGTACATACGAGTATGTGAATGCATTCTTTATGATGTAATTGACTTTCTTAAAAAAGAGACAAACATAATCATTAAATCAGCACACTTGTTTGTCATATTACGTGTCTTACTATATTTTTTGATTTTCTGATCTCAGCTATTTTGGATAAAATTGAAATTTTTTCAAGCATGAAGCTTAGCATAGATTATTAAGATTTAGATCAACATAAGCGTTATTTAACAAATTTTAAGTTCTTAAAAATAAGTCAAATTTGAACTATTCAATACATTCGCCAAACTATACTAATTTTATGGTTCAAAGATAGTATTAAAATATTAAAATTAGATATATGAGGTTGGTTTCTTTAGTTAGAAAAAGGACATTCGTATTCATAAAAGGAAGAACGCGATCGTGAATAACATTTCAAAGGAAATAGATTCGCATTCACATTACACACAGAGAAACTACTAAAAAGCAATGCAGGCTTCGGACGGTTGGTTTTAGGCAGTCATTTATCAATGAGTCGTTCTGTTTAAAATAGAATAGTTTTAAAACTGTTGCGCCTGAGCAACTGATATCTTTCCGAAACAATTGCAGAACTCTAAATCTTTTAGTGAATTTACGATTTATAAAAATTATCTTTAAGTTGAAATAATAAAATTCCAACGCTTATATATTTTTAATTGATGTCTATAGAAGTAAATAAGAACTTGCAGTAGGTTAAGTTAGATAACAAAGCACTTAAGTTAGATAACAAAGTCTATCTTCCTTATGGTAGAGATGCCTTCGTGGAAGACTTTCTAAGGAAAAGTGGCTCGTGTTTACATTCCATATGGAGAAACCATAGAAACCAATTATTCAGGCAGCCCGTTCACCTGGTCACGAACACATATCATAATAGATTCACCAGTTTTAATCATTCAAGCATTGGTGGGACGAATTTGCAGAAGAGTTACAAGACAAATAATTTCGCCTGTTGTACTTCCAAACTATCTCTAAGAAAAGGAAAAACAGACTGAAGTTTCAATATATGCTAATTAAATTAAAGCGTGAGAGCAATAAAATGGTAAAGTGTCAGAGCATATTAACTGTGAAAAAAATGCAAAGTTATATTTTCGTCCAATTTAAAATGCAGCAAGTTCCGAAACGTTTCGGCTTTACCATCTGGCCCGTAAATAATTTCAGCATTGTGAAAAATTTTTGAAAACATTTTCTTCGCCAAAACATTCCAAAATAATGCACGTAATATCTCAGTTTAAAAGATATAAAGATAAGACAGCTGTTAAGCATAAAAGTAAAACTTACTCGATATTTAATTTTGAATCAAAATTTGTAAACTTACTCGATATTTGAGTTCTAAAATCTAGTACAGTTCTACTGTATCCGGAATTTTCAAATTCTAGGGGGTAAGACATTTTTATAAAATGCATATTTTAGTTCCTAAGTTTTATACACGTTTTATTCTTACAGCCGTTATTGCAAAATATTCATATTTTTACTTTATTTTGTTTTATAAATGAAACGGTTAAATTTTTTCTAAACTACAGGCATTATGCATATACCCTTGCTAATTTTCCTTCATTTCAGCTATTGTGTACCGGTTTTAACTCCGATAAACAGTACTTCGTTTTATTGCTTAATTAATGTATCAGTTTATTTAAACTACAAATTCTGTATATACGTTTTATTAATACAAAGAGATACTAATTATAGAAAGACAAAAAAAAATTGTTTTATACTTTTTCACATTTTAACCGTAACTTAAAATTTGCTTTACTTTGTCGATTTAACGTAAAATATCTTCAATAGAACGTGACGTTTAATTTAAAAAGCCGTTACTTTGCTGTCAAAAAGAAAAAAACATTCTGAAAGGTTTCAGATTTTAAATTACGTCCAAAGGGGAGTTCTTTTAACATTTTGTGTGTTACTTTTATTTATTAAATATCATGTTCTTTGCACTTAAACCATAAAATTCAGTTCAACAGCAATATCACAAAATAATTTTAAATTGGAGCATATCTTTAGAATTTCCTATACACAGTCTCACGCGCTGGAGATAAAAATGTTTTTTTCTATAAAACGTTGCCGTTGCTCGGTTTGAAATCCTTGAGTCTGTTAATCAAATATTTGTTAAAGTTTTACTAAAGTATTTAAATCGATAATAAAACAAATTCCAGATTTCAAATTTGGACTTCCAAATGCCCATATTCGCAGCAGGATTACGTCATTCAAAATTCGATGGCTCTAGGTACCATCGTTTTATCACAATGCGAGAAACATACATACATTTATGCACATTCCTTCCTTTAGATTGTTTTACTGTAAAAAATGTAATAATATAAAATCTGAAATCTTTCAACTATTATGTTATGCCCAAACGGGCGTTTTTTAACATTTTGTGTGTTACCTTTATTTATTAAATTTCATGTTCTTCACACTTAAACCATAAAATTCAGTTCAAGAGCAATATCGCAAAATAATTTTTAAATGAGTGTATTTTTAGAATTTCCGATACACAGTTTCGCGCGCTGGAGATAAAAATATTTTTTTCTGTACATCGTTGCCATTGTTCGTTTGGAAATCCTTGAGTTTGTTAATCAAAATTCGTTAACGTTTTACAAAATATGACATCAATAATAAAACAAATTCCAAATTTCAAATTTGGGCTTCCAGATGCCCATATTCGGATGGAAACGTACGTTATTCAAAATTGGATGGCTCTAGCTACCGTTGTTTTATAACAAGGTGAGAAACATACAGACATTTATGCAGATTTTTCATTGTTTAATTTCTTTAAATATAATACAAGCGATAACATTTGGTGGCAACAATTTCAAAACTGAGACAAAGCTTTCAGTGAATCAACGCAAAATGCCGAAACGAAATTAATAGTCCTTCTAGGCAAATTGCCCCTTTGGACTTTTAGAATTTTAAATGTATTCTTAAATTATATTTTTGATTTAGTGCTCTCAAAACGGTTTTTTTTTTTCCTGAAGCTTATTTATTGTTTATTATCAATGGAATTCAAAACGGCATAAACTTAAAATGATTTTTTATGACAAGAAGAGCTGTGCATGACTCCTTTACGATTCTACTAAATGCTAGAAGAAAATGTATTGTCTTGAGAGTTACTGTGCTTTAATACTGTCTTTCTTCTGAATCACCGAAACAATTCCAATGGCTCTCTGAGGATTAGAGTGCTGGCTGTGATATGCTACGGATAAATTCTATTAATCTATTTCTCGTTTCCTTTTGGTTTCTGTGCGTTCAATCGCGAGGTTCTATTTATTAACACTCAGTGTCTATATAAATTATTTCCTAAGCTTGAGGTTCATACACTGAATCTAATTCCTGTGGAGCCATAGTAAAATTTCTTCAGAAGAATCTTTTCAAGTATTCTTTATATATTGCTTTAAAATGCGACCTAATTTATATAATCAAATAACGGCGACCTTTGATATGCATTCCAATCAAACATGAACTTTTTAAAGGTTACTCTAAGCATCACAACCATTATCTTTATTTCAATTCTATATCATGATTGACGCCGGCCAGATGGTGTAATGGTTAGTGATGTTGACTTATATACCGATGGACCAGTGTTCGAACCCCTGAGAAGACATGGATATTTATAAGTGTATAGAGTCTGTGTGGCAAGAGACACTCAGTACAGCATAGACGTAATTAAGCGGTCCCAAGGCTAAAGTTACGCTCTATCACGGGATTATGATTGTGACAATTACCTAGACTCGCCCCGACAAGACGACCTCTTTACGAGCATCGCCTGCTAGGACAGAGCTTTCACTGCCGAGCTCTGCTTTCTAAGTGAAGATTAGATGTACTAAAAAGATCTGATCAGCCTCCATATGGGGAAGCCACCCGCAGCTTCTTGGAGGTCACGTTAGCCGCTCCCCGTCCGGAGAACTTTGCTACTCCGAGGTGGACCCTTAGAGGGTTACTCAAAATACACGGTGAACAGAACGTCCATTCTAATGTTTGGGGGTAGAGGAAGGGTGTATTCTCCTTCAAAACTAGGCCCGAAGCTTAACAGTTAGCAAGGTCCAGCGATGCTTAATATACACTTAATGCACAAGTGCTATAGATTCTCACTCTTTTGCAAGCATAAAATGTAAACTCTACGTAGAAGACGGAGCAGCGAATTCTCGCTATGTCTTTAGAAGAATAGATACTGCAGAAGAAGGTTCTAAATAACCCTTTTATTTAAACTAAATTTAACAAGATGCACGCACTCGGTTTTCACAATTCACTACTACTTGTGACTAAACTAAATTTAACAGAAAATAGAAATGTAACGAATCACAATAAATTTGAATGGCTAACGACTGGTTCCTTAATTATCTAAAACGCTAAATCGGGTGCACACACAGCAAAGCCGAGGCTAGAATATCAGTAATATCTGATTGGTGTCTAACACCGACTAGAGAACTAATTTCAAACACGCAGCATAAACTCGGAACTAACTTCAATACTACTCTCACGAACTCTTGAAACGCAGCTTAAATACTGCTTCTGAAACACGTTTAGACTTTACATACTACGTCATTTAAAATGTACATTCCGGCAGGAATCTGAAATCAGGAGGACAGGAAAGTCGAACTAGAAATAATTTGTTAGAATAAAATAAGGTCTTTACAGTGCCAGCCTTTCTTTAGCCATTACCTAGCATGATTCTCAACTTAATGCAAAGTTAAACATGACTCTGAAATAAACATGTGCTAATATAATTCCAAAAATGCTTTACGGTTGATTCTTAATAAAAGGATGTGATTCTTATATAAAGGTGCAAATAGATTCCTATGAAATTCTTTTTTTATGTAGAGTTTTGATTAAAAGAGACTACCAATTTTTTTGTAAGTGAATATAAGGTAATTTTTAAAAATACTTTATTTGACCAAAATAGAAAATCATGGAGGTTGCGAGGGATTTAAAAATATTAGATTTCAAATTATACTTTTCTTAAGTTTTATGAATAAGCCTAACTTGAATGTATCTGGTAATCATACTGTGAACAACAGATTTTTAAGTTACAGCTATCAGAAAATAGCAAATTATAGCATCGAACGGAACTGAAAAATAAAGGGAGTGATTTCAATGATTTTTTCAGCAAATAATTTTGGGACCGATCATGTTCAGAGATTAGAGTAGATCGGAACTGCTTTTTTAAAATGGGAAACAAACTGTGTGATGTTTTGCAATAAACATCAAGCAAATGTGTCGAAAGAATGATGACAGCTGTTGTCAAGTTTCTTAATTATTAAGCAGAATCCTTGCACTGAAGTGTAATTAATAGTATACTTGTAGATAACCTGATTGTTGTCTGATTTGAAAACTAGTTTGAAACCTCGGTAATATTCTGAATTAAAAAGTAATATATAGGGCTAAAACAAGAATTAAAATTCATAAGTATCAAAGATCGTTCAACACGTTATCATATGTACAAAATATGTAAATTTTTAATATTTTAAGCACACAAAGGGATTTATTTACAATCAGAAATGTAACCTGAGTCAGACACAGATATCACTCACACCCTGCATTCGAAAAAAAAGTTTCTTATAAGCTGAATTTCATTTCTGTCGACAAATATTTCTTCGTCCCAAATCTACAAGTATACAGAAAATCAAATTCTTAATATTTTAAACAAATAATAGGATTTATTGGAATCAGAAATGTAACATCAGTCAGATGCGGATATCACATTCATGCTGCATTCCCAAAACAAGTTTCTTATAAGTTAAATTTAATTTCTTTCGACAAATATTTCTTCGCCCCAACTTTACAAATGTACAAAATATGTAAATTTTTAATATTTTAAGCACACAAAGGGATTTAATTACAATCAGAAATGTAACCTCAATCAGATGCAGACATCACTTACACCCTGCATTCCAAAAAAATTGTTTCTTACAAGCTGAATTTAATTTCTCTCGACAAATATCTGTTTGCCCCAACTCTACAAGTGTACAAAATATGTAAATTTTTAATATTTTTAACACACAGTGGGATTTATTTCCAATTAGAAATGTACCCTGAGTCAGATGCAGATATCATTTACACCCTGCCTTCGAAAAAAAGGGTTCTTATAAGCTGAATTTCATTTCTGTCGACAAATATTTCTTCGTCCCAAATCTACAAGTACACAGAAAATGAAATTCTTAATATTTTAAACAAATAATAGGATTTATTGGAATCAGAAATGTAACTTCAGTCGGATTCAGATATCACTTACATCCTGCTTTCCCCAAAAAAGGTTCCTTAAAGGCTGAATTTAAGTTCTTGCAACAAATGTTTCTTCGCCCCAACTTTACAAGTGTACAAAATATGTAAATCTTTAATATTTTAAAGACATAATGGGATTTATTCCCAATCAAAAATGTAACCTGAGTTAGATGCAGAAATTTCCAGCCAAATTTTACTTATTTGCTGCAAGATCGCATCTGCTTACATAAGAAACTTTACTTTTTCTTTCCCCCAAATTTCGAGCAACTCCGAAATATTTGTTATTTTATTTACGTAAAAAACTCGCTCAGCGCTGACTGTATTTAAACACTGCTTTCGCGTTTGCGCTAATGAATGCATCATTAATTTACACGATAGTTTAGAGAATTAAATCAGCTAAATAACATATGCAAAAATTTTGCCTAGCTTTTCACGCCATCGAGGTTGTTTAAAAATTTACACATGAACAGTAACTTGGAGGGGTTGCCAAAGATGACGATAGCCGAGCGTGCAAAGGCGTCGTGCTACGGAGCAGAACATCGCGAGTTCTGTCCTCGGTGGTATTTCTGATTTTTGGCCAGTATTTCTTGGGCTTCGAACATTGCCGCTTTAAAGTTTATTTTACCAGCCAGTTCTTAGTAAGAATAAAAGTTTTGTTTCCTTCTTTGGAAGAAAATATTTATTTACAAAATTATAAATTATTTATTTATTACAGATTATTTAAATATATCACAACTTTTTTTTCGGTTGTATATGGAAACGGTTACATTCATACTGAAAGGTGTTTATCGGAGTTTTAATTGGAAAAAAAATTTTTTTTTAATTCTTTTAACTAATTTTTTCTTATTCAAATGCAGGAAAATTCCGTGTAATTTAGTATTCCTTATAAGGAAGTCATGCGTTGTACATATCAGATTTTTTAGTTCAGTTTAATTTTTTTTCTTTTCAAATGCAAATACAGTTTTCACTCATTGTATGCATTTGTATACACGCGCGCAATTACACTACGTACAAGGGCCCATAAGCGGTTGAGAGGCTAAATCAATTAACACTGGTAGTTCAGTCCACCTATGTATGCATTTGTGCACACGTACGCATTTACACTTCGTACAAGGACAATTAGCGGGTGAGCGGCTAAATCCCTTAACACTGGTAGTTCGGTGCAACTTTCGAATCCCGGGGAACGCGTGGGTGTTTTCGTAATTTTCCGCGTGTGTAACGTGTATGCATTACCTTCTGGATGCATACGTGAATAAAACGGGCGCAGCCCTCTCAGCTGGCAGTTTCTTACACGGCGTGGGTTTTTTCGACATTTTCCAAATGGGGAATGTGTATGCAGTATCTTGTGGATGTATACGAGAATGCGGATGCATACGCTAATAAAGCGGGCGCAGCCCGCTCAACTGTCATGCTGGCCAGCAGAAAAATCGCTGAACACTAGTAGTTAGGTCGAACTTACGAATCCCGGCGAAATCGTGGGTATTTTCGTGATTTGCCGCATGTGAAGTATATTGGATGCATAAGGGAAACAAGCGGGCGTCCAGGTGAACAAGCGGGCGCAGCCCGCTCACGCGCGGGTTTGCAACATAGAAAACTTAAACACTGGTAGTTCTGTCCAACTTTTGAATCCTAGCGAACTATTGGATGCATAACGGAAATAAGCGGGCGTCCGGGGGAACAAGCGGGCGCAGCCCGCTCAACTGGCATGCTTGCCAC
>KK121103.1:74450-85985 GCA_000611955.2 Stegodyphus mimosarum | reverse complement strand
ACACTGGTAGTTCTGTCCAACTTTTTAATCAGCCCGCTCAGCTGGCGGGCTTGCCCGCTAGTCATTATATAATGTAGTTTTAGTTTTCCTTCGCGAATCCTGCACGTCCTTTACTTCTACGCCATCACCAAGTGCAGCTAGTTTAATTAAGGTGTCCACCCTCTCGTTCCCCCAAATTTCCAAGCATCGATGGGATACTTAACAACCAGGAGTTTGAACCATTTCATTTGATAGCCGGATCCTTTGGTTGTTATACGTGGACGTTATAACATGGCGGTACATCAGCGATATTTTACACCCCGTAGGATTGCCCTTCCTTTCGCGGAACCATGGGCTTATACACTGCTCGACATTGAAAATGCAACAACAAGATGGAGTAATCAGAAAGTGATGAAATTTGGAAAAAAGACAGAGACAGCAAGCAGCAATGCGTGATCTTTATTTCAAAATGATAGTCAGATTACAGAGGAAGAACGGCGTCCGCTCAGGAGGACGTAGGACCACCGCGGACAGCGATGCACGAAGAAACACGTCTAGGCATAGAGTCAATAAGAGCGCGGATGGTGTCCTGAGGAATAGCTATCCATTCGCTTTCAACCATTTGCCACAGTTCGTCTTCTGAACGAGGCAGGGGCAGAGTGTGCAACGGCATCCAATCACATCCCACACATGTTCGATTGGTGACAGGTCAGGAGAGTACGGTGATGAGGGAAGCATCTGTATACTTGGCAGAGCATGTTGGCAGATGCGAGCACTGTGTGGTCGGGCCTTATCCTGCTCAAAAATTGCATTAGGCAGCCCCTGAAGGTAGAGGATTGCTACCGGCCGCAGTACATTATCCAAGTATCGTTGGGCCGGCATAGTGCCCTGAATAAGAACTAGAGGTGACCTGGGATCGTAGGCAATAGCGCCCCAAACCATTATGCCACGTTGTCGCGCGGTGGGGCGTTCCACAGTTACTGCCGGATTAGATCTGTCTTCACGTCGACGCTACACACGTATGCGGCGACTGTCACTGGATAAACAGAAGCGCGACTCATCTGAGAACACGACGTTTCGCCATTCTGTCATCTACATCCCTCCAGTCCGGCACCATTCTAAACGCTGGCGTCTATGCTGTGGTGTCAATGGCAGTCTTCTTAACGGACGCCGTGAGTGCAGGCCACGTTCAAATGATCGACGAGAAATGGTTCTCGTCGACACGGGAACATCCAGGGTATCTTGCACATGCTGCAGAATCGCGGTACATGTGACTTGCGGGACCGCCACAGCTTGTCGGCGGATCCGTCGATCCACACGTGCTGACGTCACTCTGGCTGCACCTGCACCCCTCCTTCTTCCCACATTCCCTTGTCCCAACCATGTTCACGATAGCCAATGCACCGTGCTCGCATCTATGTGGGTATCAGCTGCGATTTGACGTAAGGACCAACCCGCCCTTCTCAGTCCGATCACCATACCCTTCGTAAAATCGGCTATCTGCTGGAAGTGCCTTCGTTGACGGCGGCCTGGCATTCTCTCCTATTACACGTATCCTCCGGGACAAAAACCAACTTTCTTCAATAATTCGTCTGGCAGAAATAACGACACGAATATTGCGCATTCTGCGCTTTCCTTCCCGTATATCTTACTTCACGTGCGTCGGAGAGCTGCGCATTTCACATCATTCGCATAACTTAGTGACGTGCGTCTACTCTATAATTTGCATAAATTTCTGACCACTTCTTCTTGTTGTTGCATTTTCAATGTCGAGCAGTGTATTTTAAATGGATAATGCCGGATCGCACACAGCGTGCCTTTCTACTGCTCGTCTTCGTGGATCTCCAACACTTCTCTAGCTGTTTACGTCAGTTAAAGGCAAACTTTTATACCCAGTTTATTTTAATTTTCGTCTTATATTAAGTAAAGTGGAATCTTGCCTTTGTAAGAGAAATTGTTCATGAATCATAATATTTTTATCTCATATCAATAAACATTTCTTAAAAAAGTATCCTTGCCTCTGAAGCAAAAGCAAAACGGATCAGTTTGGAATCTTTGTGGTGGAGCTGACTACAAGTCAAAGTGCAAACATTTCATTATTTCCAAGAATCTGTCTCTAGGCAATGCTTCACTAAACAATTTTGGACTTCAGGATTTGAACAAGGCCTTTCTCAAACAAAGCGCCGTAAACAAGCGTCCGAACCAACACTTGAAAAATTCCAGTTTACATTTCCCAACTTTTGACGTACCTCGGCTTCAGTTCATTGCGTATATGATGATATTTTTTCATTGATGAAAAGTTTTAATCCGCTGCTTGTGTTCCCATCAATTATTTTTCGCTTAGAAAAGTAGTTGGCTCACCTGCTTCTTGCAAAGCATTTTGAAGAAGTGGTCTTCCAAATGAATTTACTAAAGTAATTTCCTTTCTCCACACTATATCGTCATTTGCTATTTCTTGAACTTTGATTGATTTTAAAACTTTTAATATGCCTTCGTTTTCTTATTGTACTGTGGTTTTTCTGCGCCTCTTTGGACCACAACTACTTCTTTGTCCTGGACTGGATTCTCGCTCATGACTAAATCCTTAGTCTCTGCAGCTTCTATTTGCTAGAATTTTAATTCTGGAAACAAAAGGAATATAAATAAAGGAATGTCTTGTTCTGCTTCAGTACCAGATAGTGAAATGTTATGGCTATTTACTCTTGATGGGATAACAGAACTCATTTGATAAATCGGATTCACTTGTTGTAATTGAAATAACCCAATTATTACCAGGTGAAATAGAAAAAATTTCTTTAATACATTCTTGATGATAATTCTTGTAAAACTTTGCCAGGTTTTCTTCTGTTATGCATTTTCTTCCAACTATTCTACTCTACATGATAAATAGAAAAAGAATTACAGATTGCAAAAATTGCTCACAAGCCTCGAAGCAAGCAAAATGAAGGTGCGACACGAGCAGCAAGGCGAAGAACGTCCTAAAACATTCAGACAGGAAACATGAAACCCGTCAGAGACATTACCACTTTGGAAAAGGGAATCTCATTTCTATTTCAGCCAGCTGTCGAATAACAGTTGGCATTAAAGTAAAAAGTAACCCAACAGTTGGCAGTAACAGTTGGCATGTGGACGTTGGTACCCCAAACCCAGTTAGCCTTTTAATAAACCTGGAAGAACATTCGAAATAACCGCTATCTTAATTCTAGATGCACACAGTTATATATAAAAAAATAATCAATTAAAACAAACCCATGTAATTTGTTACCTTGGATAGATTTAGAAAGGTAAAAAAATCAAAATATTTAAAAAAATTTAGAATGTACGAACAATTTTACTTCGTTTGCGGTCAAAATGACCGCTTCTAGTATGATTATAGTGTTAGAAAGCAAATATTGACCATTATTAACAGATCTTCAATCCACATTCATATAAAACACTAGAACCAAACAGCTTCATGATATTTTCAATTTTTAATTGCCTTAAGGAGCTAGCTGAAATGCTGTCGCAAAGTGAAAGAAGGAAGCAGTTTTATTGTACTAAAAATCTTTAAATAGGTCATACATTATGATAATATTATCGCACATTAGGAAAGTGTTAATCAATTGCTGTATTTGCTTTTAATCCCTCTAGCAAAGCTAGGCGTTAATTTTAGACTTGAAAATTGCAGTCAGAGCACTTTATATGAATGCAAAATGATACATTCCTTCCTGACTTATTTCCTCTACATGGCATTTTGTATTTCTACATGGAATACCGTGCCTCTAATACATGGAACTCTAATACATGTACTTCCTGACCTATTTCCTCCTCTAACATTTTAAAGCTAGGTTCTGAAAATTTAAAAAATATTCGCAGAATATTTCCCATCCTTTTATGTATATAGTTTTTATCTCCTTCGATTACTTTTATTCAGTGTATTCAGTTTGAGTTTGCATTTTTGTATTAGAATTTCACCAATTTTATTTTTTCTTGGATTTTTTATTTGAAATATATTTGGAGCAGATTCTTCGTTAAGCTACCCAACGTGGTAAGTGTTCTCACACTTAGGAAACAACTTGCCAAACATGTGATTTCCTATTACTTCCGTTATCTACCTTCTAGCTCTTTGTAGCCTTATCTAATGTTGATGTGTTGGATTTTCTAAAATTCTGGTATTTTGTTCGCTCCCCTTCTGCTTCGGTGTCCGTCTTGGAAACCACGGTCAAGACCCATATCATGTGAGATGTCCCTGGGGCTTTACGTCGAAGCAATATCCGTCAGATACTGTGATGTTAATATTGCTACGGATTCTTATTGGAATACAGGGTTAAAGAAACACTATTGTGATAGTTACCAATAGTTTATCACGACTATTTTTCATTTGTTATGTTCTTACTGTAGCAGCGTTCTTCAGAAAATTAAATTATTCTCATAATTTTCCCTTCTCGATTTTCGGATGATAAAATTACTTAAAAAAAGCGCGAAAATATACGAGAAAATACGGTAATTGATAACACCTCTTGTATAGCAATATTATGGGAATTTATTCCCTTCAAACCCATAATTCTTCAGTTTTTTTTTTCTTTTGACGTGGAAGAAGCACTCTTCTATCTTACAGTTCGATGAGTAATAACTTTTATTCAATCCTGCCTGTCAAATAATATCATTTAGAAGTATCATATAACATCAAATTATATCATATATTATCACATACTGTAATATACACACGACAGTTACAGCACAGTTTTATTAATAAAGCAAATGAAAGTTATTTAATTTATTTCCTCTCTAGCCAATGAAATAATTTTGCGCAAGGAAGATTAATACTTTCTGGATAGCCCTCGTATATTAAATTCCATTTAATGTTTTGATTCGCAACTAGTTTTCAGTAAACATCAGATACTCTAAGACTTCCTAGACTGCGACAGAATTTCAGAATTTCGAACAAACGCTTACTAAGCTGGATCTAACCCAGACGTTAACAATTTTTTTTTTGGCTGCGAGTCGATAATCAACCAAAATGTGTGTATTAAAAAGGCGTTTCGGGTCAGTGGTATTTTCATTTTAAAACAGTCTGTTTTGGTGAATAATAAAACAAATTTTACTGAGAAATAATTACAATATGTTTTAAATTTTAAACATTAAAATTGTAATTTTAATCGTAATTGTTATAAAAACAAACATAACTGAATGAACTTTATTTTTCTCTTCAATATCAATGACTTCCGTGATACTGAACTTTTGGCGTCAGTTTAGTCAAGTTTGACTTACAGTTAATCATCTTGTAGGGACGTTAGGTTATTTCGAAGCAGGAGACATGAAAAATGTCCAGTTCCCTCGCCGAGACTCGAACCTCGGACCTCTCGAATACGCGCCGAGTGTGCTGACCATTACACCACGAAGGCAGGCTATGAAAGCGGGAGAAATACCTGATGTACTTCCCCTTTTAAAGGGCGGTTGGGGATTAGGGGATACAGTCGACAAATCCTTGTGGTAGAAAATCCCCATCCACCACCTTTTCTTAGCTCGGGCGCCACTGTAGAGACATTAGGTTATTTCGAAGCAGGAGGCGTGAAAAATGTGCAATACCCTCGCACGGACCTGTCGAATACGCGCCGAGTGTGGTGACCATTACACCACGAAGGCACGCTAAGAAGGCTGGAGAAATAATTTATAATCTTAAGACGAACGCAAGCATCTGAATTTTCGGTAGTTAAGCTGCTCTTGCTCTTACTTAATGTAAATTTCATGTGTTAAAATATTTCTTCATATTTATAAGTTTAAATTAATGCGAACAAACGAGCCAAGCCAATTTTTTGGAATTACAAATTATGGATCGGCATCTTCAAACTTTTCGATTTCTTCTTGAAACTTGAAACTAGGTTACAATTTTTTTTCAAAAATAAAAAGTGGATATTCGTTAATGTAACTCTGTAATAAAAAAAAATGTCATTGACCTTCGGTTTATATTGTATGGACATTAGGATTTCTGATGCTGAGAGACGTGAAATGAGCAATGCCCTCACCGGGACTCGAACCTCTGACTTCTCGAATACGCACCGAGTGTGCTGACCATTACACCACGAAGGCATGCTAAGAAGGCAGGAAAAATGTCTTATGATTTTTTACACGCATTCTTTTAGGACTCGTTTCATATTTATGTTTTATAATTTACTTTTAAGTATTAGCTTTTATTTTCGGAACTCACATGGATCACTTGAAATTATGAAATGGGTCATTCGGTGAGCCACAATTCATAGGTTGCCGAGGGCTAATCTAACCTCTGTCTAATATATTCTCACCAAGAACAACTTTAGTGTCACCAACAGTCTTTCTTCGATAGGCAGGGCAAAGGAAAGCAGGCCAAAACTCCTCCATTCCTATACGCAGAATTCTACTTTTTATAATTATACTGCTTGCCAATTAAAAATCTACACGAAGTCTGGAATGAGCGAATCTCGTCGTGGCAGAAAGGAAAGAAGGAAATTAAAAAACACTTTGTTAGTAAAACTTAAGCATCAATGCCACAAGGTCGCGAAGAACTTTAAAGGAAATAAAATGAAAGTTTTTAATCTTAAAAAGTATTAGTATGAAATTTATAAATAACCTATGATTTTTAAATCAAGATACGAAAACGATCTTTCATTGTCCTTGGCACATAATTATGTTTCAAAGAATACGAGATGTCAAACGTTTGCATTTTTGACTTTTTAATAGGTATTTTTCACTTGTGTTTCGTCACTCATTCTTGATGACATGAAACTCCTTGCTTTCCTTTCTCCGTCTTTCATGGTACGAGACGAATCTCTGCACAAGAATAACGTAATTACAAGAACTACCTCGCCAGACCCAATAACCTCCTCCCTCAACCTATACTTTCGCTCTCCCTCAGCGTAAATAAGGTACAAGGGGAGGCGGAATGGAGAAAAAGAAAGCAGAGATATTTCCTATATCACTCAACATCTATCTTTTTCTTCACCTTTAGCCCAAAAAGATTTTCTGCACTTTTTTGATACATTTCTTCGCACAGTTGCAGCAAGGATAAAGCTCTATAAGTTGGTGGCTCTATATGCGCATTTCTATTGATTTATAAGGTACTTTTTGTATTGAGAGTCTGTGTGTGAGAGAAAGAGAAAAAGAAATGTCATTTTGTCGCTACCAACGTTTTCCCGAGGTACATGAATTGAAAGCAAGGATTTTATGTCTCCTTTTTTGGAATTCTTTTATTCGGGATTTTGAATTTTCTTCTTATTCGAATATAGTGGTTTTGGAATATCCGATGCTCAAATGTGCATTTCAAAGAAATATGAAAGGAGGTATAGAGAAGATTTTAAAATGTAATTTAATAAATTTCAATTTCTTTCAAGTATTTTTGTAATTTATTGGTATGTGCATTTCTTAAATTCATTGCTCTTGAAAAGCAAATTTTATTGCAGCAAGAAGCACCTGCCGTTTGAGATATGTTAGTAAAGTAACAGATCAGACAAATTCTTAATCATTCATTTAATTTCTGCTTAGGCAAATAGCCCTAGTGTGCTTTGCCGTAATAAACTAAACTAAACCAAACCAAATCCTTGCTGTGCAGTGCCTAACGGCGCAGTACTTAATCAATAAATATAATAACAGTAAGTTTCGTACTTTAAGTAATTTAACTATCATATAAACTATTACAAAACTTTAAGTAAAACTGAAAAAAAAAACTTTCTAAACATAAGTTCTCTTTTGGTAGTGTTGTAAAATATATAGTATTCAGTTTGTTAAGGATTAAGGTCTCATTTTTTATTTAGAAATTGTTATCTAAGTATTTATACTTATAGTAGGTTGATTTAAAAGATAAGAGAAATTAAATTTTAAAAAATTACCTAGACAAAATCCGATTTATATCCCTTTTAAGTCAGCTCTCTTTTGCATTTATGTGCCTGTCCTAGCTTTACATTAAATCTACATATAAGGAAAATAATCAGGCTGTGAAATTGCATGCAAAATTTTTTCATGCTATGAATTTATATAAAAAACTTACACTACGTACAAAATTTAGAGAAATTAAGTTCGAAATTCTTCAGGTCACGGCATGCACTGTATAACCTCCTCCATCCATCAGTTCTGTAATTCTAAGATGAAGTAAATATCTTTGTTATCTTGCAAGCTGTTAATCGACTTTTTTTCAGGCTTTCTTGTTTATTTATTTATTTATTATTTTGTTCAAGTTCCTGCTAAGTGCAGAGGATCAACTCCCTCCTCCTCGTAAACTGTCAGATCAAACCCCTACCCAATTCCCTTGATAAGAACGGACAATAAAGTTAATTTTGGAAGTTGTATAAACATTGAATTATATTAGATAAAATATTTTGAATCTGAAACGGACATGCAAAATACTCATACGTTACATTTACCTTTATCTGACGCAAAGGATAATTTTTCAAAATCTGCATTTGTTATTTTCCCCTGTCTAGAGCAATATTTATTTACGATACCCGGAAATTTTTATTAACGATTTCGATCGCAGGAGATTTTTTAGTTAGTCTTTAATTTATTTACTTCACTAGTTAGGCTATGAAACGCATTTTCATTCTGACATTTATTATACAAAAATGTGAGCTTCGTAGGGTTTTACTAAACGGTATCACATGACGAAAATTTTGTAGTCTAAAACTGTATTGTCAGAGCTTGCGATTTTTTGCAAATTTGTTACTTTTGAGAAATCTATGCTACTAAAATTTATGTATATGCAGCTTTGCGAATTTTTGCGACTTCATCATTCCCTGGTACTACTTTTTGCTACCTTAAAAATGTTTCTAATAAATTATAAAATACGCATTTTTAAATACAATGTATGTATTAAAATTAATTTGCAATAAAAAATAATAATTCATTTATAATTGGATAAAAGTTGTCGACTGACAATTCTGCGATCGTAGTCTGTGAACACATGTGCACTCAGTTTTCAACATAAGTCGATGACATTTTGCCGTTTTTGATATGAAAATAGATAAGACAAAAGCACATTATAAGCTATTAAAATGTGAACTGAGAGCAGGTAAAAATTAAACTGTCAAACCCAAAGAATTATAATGTTAATATTCCAACGTGTGAATGACGTCAGAACTCGTGTGAACTTGTAGAATCATTAAGCTGTTTTGAAGCAGATGAAGTCAAAAATGTGCAGTACCCTCGCTGAGACTCGAGCGCTGGACCTCTCCATTCAAGGCGAGTATGATTCCAATTGCACCACGAAGGCATGCAGAAAGCGGAGAGAAAATACGTTATATACTGCCATTTTTAAAGGGTGATTGGTGATTTGAGGACCTAGTCGCCAAATACTGGTGTTGACGAATTGTCGTCCACATACTTTTTTCTTGCTTCCGGAGCCATTGTAAAGTCATTAGGATTTTTTATGATGAAGACATGAAAAATGTGTAGTGCCCTCGCCGGGACTCGAACCCTGAACCTCTCGAATACCCATCAAATATAATTCCAATTACACGACGAAGACATGCGGAAAGCAGGGAGAAAATATACTGGTGTGCAAAAATTAAGAAAGAGACGGTTTTTTCAATATAACGTTGTGCAAGAGCTTTCAAATTAATAAAAATAATACCATAAGATCCCCAAGTTGTAAGAACATGGGTAATGTAAGCAAAACTTCCCAAAAAAGAAATCAAAATGATAGAAAAGAACTTTATTGAAAAAGTAGCATGGAGCACAATGCAACAAAAGGACGAAATATTCCTGTGTCATCCAGCGTTTAGTAGGGGATATAATCTCCTGTGACTGCTGTACAGGTTTCACATCATTTGTCCATGCTGAATATGAGGTTGTCAATGAGTTGTTGAGACATTGCTGCCCATCCCTCTTATAGCACCAATCGCAGCTCCGAAATCGTTACTTGCGGAGTTACTGATAAGTAACGTGCTGCCACGCGTCTCCCTAGAAAGTTCCATACATGCTCGATGGGATTTGGATCCAGAGACGTTGCCGATCAATCCAATATGTTCAATAGCTTCACTCCAAAGCAACTCTTTTGCAGCAACTGTGCGGTGAGATGGAGTGTTGTCGGCCATCAAGAGGAACTGAGGACCCATAACACCTCTGAAAAGACGCATGTAAGGAAGAAGAACGTCGTTACAATAACAGTCCCGGATGATTGAACCGCCTTGGAAGATGTGAAAGTCAGTAAGTCTACTAAGCATTACGTCTCCCCAAATGAGATCTCCTAGACCTCCAAACAGGTCCTTTTCGATCATGTTCAAGGGGTTATTGCGTGTTCCCCACTCTCTCCAGATATGTATGCGTCTAGAATCGCAACTCAGACTAAATCTGCTCTCATCCGTCAAGAGTATTTGAAAACAAAAACTTAATTTGTTGACTCGTCGCATCGGTGGTATTTTTTAGTGACATGCTGAGATGAATAAAGACACTTACTTTCTTCTTATTCTACTTTATGAAGCAAAACATATGTACAAGTATTTACAGATTTGTGGGAGTTACACAATGGCTAATTTAAAAACACTTCTCTCTGACCACACCCATCTACGATCTCGATCCACACTCTCTCTCTCAGCACTGAAACATTTTTAATTAACTGTATAGATTGGCGGCGCAGCACCCTCTATAACTTTTTCTACAACAGTTGCAGAATCTATTAGATTTCGGGGAGGAAACATGAAAAATTATCAATGTCCTCACCGGGACTGAACCTCCTGGATTATAGCGTGTTTCAAAAGTACGGGAATGCTTTCAAAAATTTATTGTAACCAAACGAGTAGCATTACAAAGTAACGAAGCACATCATTTTAGAGAGTAAAGTTGTAAGTTTTTTCAACAAAACTCATTTTACAAACACTGTATCTGTGAACCATGTGTGATCCTACAAACGATAATAGAACGATAATCGTCGATGCGATAATCGAACTCTTGCCACACACCAGGAATAAATAGAAAGGGCTAGGTCATTCCTTTGTTCAACTCCTCGCCGACGCGAGCCTCATGGAGGGGGTTAACTGGTAGTAATCTGACTGTAGGAGACGGCTCCATTAGGACAGATTACGCAACAGCCGGGCGGCGCCAACAGGAGTGCCTCTCGGGATAGGACTATTTTTATTATTACTTTTTCTTTAACTGTAAAAGAGACGGAGAAATTGTTATGTAAGAAAGTAGTAGTGTAACGTTTCGCTAGTAATGAGATATCTGTATTAAAATTTTGATTTAAAGTAATCCCTGCTGTGATTATTTCTTTTGAACCTGCACGTTGTAACCCAGAGAGTTGCAACATAGTATTTCTGGCGTCCGCTACTTTTATTTTCTGCTAAAATATGGATATCAAAGCTTTGAAAGCGAAAAGAAAGTCGCTGCGAACAGCATTCACGGTTTGCTGCAACGCTATTACTCAGAAGATCGAAACTGAAACCTTACAAAGTGACGAAGTCAGTACATTGCTTAAACAAATTCAAGATAAATTCGCACGTTTAGAAACAACTCAAGAAGAAGTTTCGAATTTGCTGCTAAGCGATGATACCCTTCAAGAAGAATATTCCAAAGATTTTTCTGAAGCGGAGGAATACCGAGATAAATTCTGCT
>KK121103.1:48478-70425 GCA_000611955.2 Stegodyphus mimosarum | reverse complement strand
CTTTTTTATAGTTTTCTCCTGTTAATGGTAATCCGCTTATAGCTTTTGCAGCTGAACCGGTGAGTAAAGATCTTAAATAGTTAAATTTCTCAACATCTTGAAGGGTATTGTTTTCGTGAATGGCAGCTTCATATTGAGCCCAAAATTCAGTAAATTTACATAAATCACCATTGAAGGTTTCTAAAGCAATACGAGGTAATTTAGTATTGTAATTAGTTTTGATTTCAGAAACTTGTGACGTTGTTTCGGTTTTACCAACATTTTGAATGTATCTCGTAACTTTCGATTTACATCTAATGATGGATGCTGTATTCTTAACGTCATCATATTTTAACAAATTAGTTTCTCTCTCGATTAACACTGAAAGCGATTCCTGCAACAGTTCTAAATTTGGATTCTCATTTTGTAACTCGTCTTCAAGTTTCTTAATCAATTTTGTGACGCTGGTTCGAACCGAACCTCTAATTTTTCTATTTCGCTCAACAGTTTCTTCGAGACTCATTTTAATTTGCAGAGGTAAATAGCATGCAAATAGAAATTGTACCACTCACCTTGTTGGCCGATGTCACCAGAAATGATATGAAAATAAAAACTTAATTTGTTGACTCGTCGCATCGGTGGTATTTTTTAGTGTCATGCTGAGATGAATAAAGACACTTACTTTCTTCTAATTCTACTTTATGAAGCAAAACATATGTACAAGTATTTACAGATTTGTGGGAGTTACACAATGGCTGATTTAATAACACTTCTCTCTGACCACACCCATCTACGATGCACACTCTCTCTCACTCTCTCAGCACTGAAACATTTTAATTAACTGTATAGGTTGGCGGCACAGCGCCCTCTATAACTTTTTCTACAGTATTCGACACCATTTATTATCTGTCTAATTCTGGTGTTCCTTGCACCACAGAAAACGCCTTCTCCCATGAACTGGCGTTAAAGTTATACACTCTACAGGGCATGGTGCAAACAGACCATCATTGTGATGCCTCCTGGCCATGGTAAAACACAATATCGGTCATCCAATCGCCTGTTCGGTGTGTTTTGAGATTTCTCCCGCTGTTTACTGACTGTTTTCTCTTGCCTATGGGGCAATATATCTGTAGTCCGCTGCAGTGGTTGCTCGTGGACGACCACTGCTGAAGAGACAGACAGCTGTTCCTGTAGTTTGGTATGCTCTCCAAAGTCGTGAAATAATGCTGTGAACAATCTTGGCGAGTCTCCCGGCGGGTTCTCATCTGAAGAGAACCTGGTACACGAATACTCCTGCATTTGTGACTGGGAGGTAGAATGATGATCTGGGCCGATATTTCTATCAATGGCGACACCGACCTATGCATCATCAGGAAAGGAACACTAATGGCTCAGCGATATATGGATAAGATTCTCTGATCTGTTCTGGTCCTTTACGCTGCAAAAATTGGGGATGAATTCATTCTCATGGATGATAACAACAGGCCACATCGTGTTCAGCTAACGAATAATTTCCTTTCCGACGAAGGAATCTTTCGAATGGATTGGCCAGCATGCTCTCTAGATATGAATCTAATCTTGTTTGAAACATTTCCAGAGAGAAGGGTTGCTAGTCGCTTATTACTCCAAGAAACAATTCAGCAGTTTGAAAGCTCTCAGGAGTGGGAGAGAACGTCTTAGTCTCTCATTGATTCCATGCAAAAATTTAATTATTCCTTGTTCGTTTCTTCTTTTTCATTCCTCATATTTTACAATACCTGTACATCATATATCAATCAGTAAAACATTTCTTCATCCACAGTTTAGATCCAAAATTATAATATCCTTTAACTGCTTTCAGCAGTGTATTTTTGATGAAAGATCTTCGGCTGCATACAAAAAAGATTGCATTACCGCTGCGAGCAATTAAAGGTATTGTTCCCATGCGCTGTTACAATGCAAAAGCTAGCATTCAGCTCGAACTGCGAATTTTACAACTATTTTACAACTATGAATTTTCGCAGCTCTTCCATAGCCAGTATTGTAATTAGCATCTGAATGACTTTTTGCTCTAAACTTCTGTCATCTCCACATCTCAAGGTCCCTGTCAAGAAAACTCATCATATCTTTTAATATTGTACTAAGGCTTTCTCTGCTTTGTTGTTATGGCACTTTTCAAAAGAGAATGAAGAATAGATCCGTTCAGAACCATCAGAAGATGAAAGGTATTAAAGAATGGGGCTTCGGTATTATCCTTTCAGCATATGATTTGAATATCACAGCTCCAGAATTTCTGAATTTCATTCCTGAGAAATTTATGAAACACCCAAAAATGATCATTCTTTTGTTAGAAATGTAACAGCAAATCATTTGGGATATCATTTGAAGCTATAACTAATACTAAAGACTACTGTTGAGGAAATAGATTATTCCAAACCATCAAGTTGTAAGGTATTTCTCCCGCCGTTTTAGCATGCCTCCGTGGTGTAGTAGTCAGCACACTCGACGCGTGTTCGAGAGGTCCGTTGTTCGAGTCCCGGTGAGGGCATTACTCATTTTTCACATCTCCAGCTTCAGAAAAATCCTAATGTTTCTACAGTGGCGCTCAAACTAAAAAAAGTGTTGGATGATGATTCTCCACCACCGGGTTTTGGCGATTGGTTTCCCTAATCCCCAGTCTCCCTTTAAAAGAGGGAGTACATAAGGTATTTCTCCCGCCTTCTTAGCATGCTTTCGTGGTGTAATGTTCATCACGCTCTGCGCGTAATCGAGAGGTCCGAGGTTCGAGTCCCGGCGAGGGCATTACTCATTTTTCCTATCTCCTGCTTTAAAAAAATACCTAATGTCTCTACAAAGTCACTCGAGCATAAAGCCCATGGCCTTGAGGAAACTTCGGCTAAGAATTCCTAATTCAATTTCATATACTCAGTGGACGTAGTTGTTTTGTTGAAAGCGGTGGACCTATGTATTTGTTACAGATAAGAGCTCTGAAGCTAGGGGAGGGATGGAATTAGACAGCTGTTATGCAAATAAAGAAGAAACTAGTTCAAAAGTTTGTACAGTATAGCATCACTGACTTTATTCGCTGATTCAGAATACATAATTCACAATAACCTTCAATAATTCCTTTTAATTAAAGAAATAGCTGTTTATAAGTAATAAAACACACGGACAGTACATGTATGGAAAGCGTAATGTAGTTCTTTGTCATTCTTTGAAAATGCTTCAGTTGGTATACAGTCACTTAAAGTCAAAAAAAGAGAAAATACATTAGACATGCACAGTGAAAAGTGATAAAATATTTTACGATTTCAATAATGACGTTATGAAAAACTTATCAGTTGAGCTCTGTGTCATCCGCTGTTGCATGCAATCGTGGTGGACATTTCGAATATATAGACACTATTATAATTCTTATGAGAATTAAGAAGGTATATTGATTCAAAATAATGACTATATAATAGCTATGAAGATTTCATTTATTTAACTATTGCATTTAGCGGTGTTTGAATCGAATACTCAGCTTATAAATATATAAAATTTTTCAACACTCTCCTGCTCTGTTACTGAAGGAATCAAAACCTGTCAAATATAGACAGACTTTTTTTTTTGACAATACTAGGTTTTAGTTACAAATGTTCAACAACAAAATGGCAAGCATTTCAAATATGAACAGATTAAATGAAAAGATACATGCAGTGTGCTTTAAGAATATCTTTTCTTAACTAGAAAGGATAGACTAGGAATTTGTTTCTAAGGCGTCAGAAAAAAAATTCATAAAAGCCCTCAAGCTGCTAAAGTGGAAGAAATATTCCATATTCTTCTTCTTTTCTTATTTTTTTCCCGAGGATAAAAAAAAAATGTCGAAGAAAAAGGCCAGAAAAAGCAGATACCGAAAAACCCAAGCCGCCAGAAATCGTTCTCTTCATTTGCATAACAATAACCTCTCCACATCTAGACGGTGACGTTAGGCGACAACTTCTCAATCTGGTGGTTACAACTCACCTCTCCTCGGCTTGGTAACGAGGTTACGTGGCTACGGTTTGCCCCAAAGGTAAAGAATATATCACTATCCACATATCTCCCGTGGCTGGAGGCCTAGCACAGTGAAACCTATCAAAGCGCTATTCAAAGGATAATTTGCAATCAGAATTGAGGAGATATATGGAGAGTTTTTTTTTTTATCCATTCTTGTGTCTTTCTCTTTTCTGCGGTGGCCTTAGGGCAAAGGGAACGAGGGATAGAGAATGGATGTATGACAAGGTATATAGATGTGGAGAGGAAGGTACGGACCGGGGCGGGCGGCTGCAATTTGTCGTGTTTTAAAAGCAATTGGGAGCGTCCCCTACGAGGTAAACCCAATTTGTAACGTAGCGCTCCTCGTTTTTGAGTTCCTGGTACGTTTGGAAGACTTCGGAAATACTATCACCGGCGTCGATTCGCATTTACATTTGCGAAGCATTCGTTTAGTGTGGAAGCAAAGAAGGGGGTCACCCAGAAAGTAAATTCCGACGACAGTACGAGCAGTGGTGGTTCGACGATTCTCTTTAACATTTTCTTTCTTCTGAAAGAAGTACTTCCTGTATTCTATCATTTGCTAACGAAATTATCACGTCAGAGTGCAGTTTCACAGTAACAATAATTAACGCTTTCAGTACTGTAACAAATTTGTACTGGATTTATTTCGCTTTTCTTCAGCATTCTTTATTTTATTAAAACCGGAAATTTATTTTTAATAATCATATATTAAGGAAACGCGATTTAAATAATACGAAGCTTGTGAATGTTGTCTGATGGCTAAGGACTTTGATCAGATACGGAAAGTGACTTTTTAATGTTAGCTAAATGTTTAGTTTTTCGTAGGCTCAATGAATCACATTTGTTGTTATTTATTGATAAGCTGTTAGATTGAGTATGTTTACGGATAAACACAATGAATTAGAAACACTGCTACGCGTTTGATTGCACAGCATGGGAACAGATTTATAGCTATGAGAAGTGAGATAGTATTATTGCCAATTCTTCGAACTGAAGAGCAATGCTCATCACTAACCAGACTTGCATTATTGCTCTTTTGTGTGAGGTATTAGAAAAGGCTTCCAAAATCATTATCGATGTTGCTGCGGTTCTTTCCTGAAAGTTTTCTTATCCCCCCCCCAATGGCGGGCCTCAGCGGACTTCGGCTTGGGCACTGCTGAGGCCAGAAGTAGTGGTCACTTTATTATGGAAGCACCTAATATGTCGGCCACCCCTTTAACATTGCAGTCGGTTACCCTAACCACTATATCGTTTAGGCGACAGTTTTCTCATTTAGTAGCTACCTTTTCAGGCAGTTATTTTCTTCAGTTCCTTTCAGTCGAAAGCAACAAGACTACATTAAAATCACGTCTTGCCAGTCTCTTGATTGCTTTTGTATGTAGTAGCCCAGTCTTCAAACTTTTAAGCCTGAGGGCCGTAGTGGCTGTTTCACGAAGTTTCGAGTTCCAAGACCTGGATAGTTCATCATGGAAGGCGAGATTTTTGCGGTTGGATCTGTACTGCTATGATAACACGAAGAGGCATGTTTTTTAGACATTCAGGCAATTTCACTCAGTATTTTTTTTTAAACTGCTTAAATATTTTCAAAAGCATTCTTGTTTCAGAATATGAGAGTTTTTTTGGTTTGTAATGTAAATTTACTTTTAAGTGGATTTATCTTCCTGTTGTTATCCTGTAGTTCCTGTTATATATCAGCGCATTTTGTTTCCATTTTAATCAAATGCAAACTTTCACTCATCGCTGTTTCATATTTTGGGCAAATTTTCTGTGTAAAATAAATTTCCAAGATTAAATTAAATTACAACATATACAGAACAAAAATTAAGATTTAAGGTAACCGACCTCATTCGAAGGGCATTTTCCAAATGTTACTTATATTTCTGAATTTTTGAGATTTTTTTATTGGATTTCACGCACACTTAAATGTAATTACTACAAAAGCGATTGTACGAAATTTGTGCAAAAAACTGAAAATTTTATATTGTAATTAAGAAAAACATCAACTATCACTGATAAGAGATAATACCGATAAAAACGTATTTTTGACTTTATGTTATGTGACCTAACCATAAACATATAGTGAAGGAGAATAATTGGAAAATATTCATTCACCGGTAATATGTAACCACATATGTTAAACAACGCTCAAAAATAAAAAAAAAATACATACACTCTACATTATGCATAATAATGTACAAACACTGTGTGCAAAATTTGAAGTGATTCCGTAAGGTGCTTTCAAAGTTATCGTGGTTGCTGTGAACATAAATTTTAAAAAGAAATTAATCAAAAATAGCGTTTAAGGTTTTCAGATTAACGTTACATAATATAGATACACAACTATTTATGTTGCTAAACGAAAAAATCTGGATGTGTACACTACATGACTTCCTTGTACGGAATATTAAATTATACGCACTTTTCCTGCATTTCATTCAAACTTATTGAATTAACAGTTAACGAATTTTGAATTAAATCTACTTCATCGATAGCGCATAAACCACAATAGAATAAATGCACTCTTTAAAGTTCACTATATTTATTTGCCTAGCCACACTTCGGCGCTAGGTTCACTTAACAGTGTTACTGTCATTCATTTTATAACTCGTGAGCTAGCAAAAAATATAGCATCTGAAGAATTACCACAAGTTCTATTCAAATACTATAATAAATCTAAAACAATGTATAAAAGAAATTAAACAAATAAAAAAGAAACAGTTTTTTCATAGACGATTCAGCGTCGCTTACCTAATGCGCATGCGCTACTAATTAATTCAGTTCTCGCTTCGCGGTAAGGCAAAAATACATAAAAATTCAAAATATTTTCATTAAAAATTGAAACATATAGAAAAACATAAAACACCAGGTACAGTTAAAACAATTAAGAAAACAATTTTTACAATTAAAATTAGAATTTGTACTCAAAAATCAGCTAATAACTTAAATAAAGAATTCCAGAATGAATCAAGCATAATTTAATTCGCCATATTAAAAGAAGATGTCACTTTGTTGCTGGGAAACTTAGTTTTTCTAGATTGGCAACAAATCCACTATTCTGCTAAGCTTCAAACGTAAATAACACTATCATAACCAAAAATTAGGCTTAGCCGCACTAAAAAAAACTTTTAAATTGTTGATAATTCCACAATTATTGCATGTAGATTAACTAAGGGCATAAAAATCTTAACCGAAAGATAAGAAAAACATAATTGAATCATTTTAAAGCAAAAAATGCGCAATTTACAAGAATAAAGAAACTGAGCCGAGTAACAAAGTGGATATATATATACATATATTTATATAATTTTGGTGCGGCCGATTGCAACCAAAATGCGAGGTGCACATCTACATGTTATAGCAACCCTATATACAAAATTTCAACGCTCTGAGGCTACTGGTTTTTGAGTTATGCGAGATACATACATACATACAGACGCCACGAAAAAGTCCCTTCAGAATCCATTTTAAATCAGTTTCATAATTATTTGGGAGGTAAAAGAGTCCTTCATTCTGTCCTTACGTACTGATGCCACTCAAAAACATTGTTAAATTACATTCGATAGAGGTCAAAATAGATATTTTCGTTGAAATATGATACCGGAAATTTTTCGCGATTACAATACTTCCTTTTTACTGCGTACAAGGAAGTAAAAATGAATAGTAAAAATATTTTGATAGATTTTTTAAACATATTGATATGCTTAAAATTATTTAGTTAAAAAATTAAATAAAGAGTGAAAATTGTATCTTTAATTCCTTTTGATCTTTGACTTCCGGGTGTGGCAGATAATAACTTCCGCTTTATCGTTTCATAGAAAAACTGATATATCTTCACTTCTAATCATCATATCAAGAAAAGAAAAGTTGTCTTTGACAGCTAAGAATGTGACCTCTAAAAATGTGAAGTTAAAAAGTGAAATTTTTAGCCAGAATCGGCAAAAAATAATACAGCTGTTGAAACTTTCTAGGAACAAATCTGGAATACCGCTATGAAGGTAAGTAAAGATAACACAGAAAACTTTTATTCCCGTAAAAATATAAGGACAAAATTTGTAAAAGAGTGTTATTGTGTTTCTTTTAATGTAAATTTAGAATCGGTTGTATAATGCTTATAATTCGTTTTATAAAGAATGTGCTTGACAGGTTGTTGCACAAAATAGTTAATATGTATGTTACCTTGCTTATTTTAAATTATTTAAAAACTTTTGGCAGATTCATAGTCTTTGCGGTCCGGATCCACCCTGCAGACCGTATTTTGGAAACCCTTGCAACAACCCATATGTCAACTTAAATTATCTGCTGCATGTTTAAACCCATCTTGGCTAATTACGCAAGCCTGGGTATGTGACTCTTATCCGAACTAAAAAAATTAAGTTTTCTGTTTAATATACTATTCCTATTTCCATTAGCAATACATAAGCACCTTAAAATTATATAAAGCGCGTAGCTGTATTTCTGATTTACTCAGTATTTAGGCAGCTATTAAAATGGTCTGATTCACTAAAATATAAAATATTTTCCTATGTATACTTTCAGGTTTTTAAAATTAGATAAAGTTCAAAGCACAGTGTAAAAATAGTGGTGTTTTCTTCCTCTATAATTCAACGCAAGACTAAGTTTCAGACTGAGGGAGATTTTATCTAGTTTCTCTGATGCTTAGAATATTTATTCTCTTAAATCAAGATAGTCTGAGTTAGATTCCTTAAAAAAGCACAGGGATTTGCAATAAAATTTATGTCAGTATAAGACTGAAATTTGAGAAACGCAATTTTGAAACTTAAATTCATCCATTAATTTGTTTCTCATTTTATTTGCACATATAAGCTGATCTCAAGTAAAAGGAAAGAATGGTATTGCAAAAGTGAAGTTCGAGTTTAAATAATTGCTTTAGTTTAATTAATTTTCAAAGAAGTACAATAATGCTATTCATAAAAATCACGCAGGCCTATATTTTTGATAAATAGTACACATTGCAAATGCATTATGCTTTATTGATAAAACAATATATTAAAAGTTGTCTGTATACAACTTTGAAATGTATATGAATATTTTAATTTTTGGACAAACATAATTAAGCCCACAAATTCTTAAATACTTTCTTGAAGTTCATAAAAAAATCACACCAGTTAGCAACAACAAACTTATAAAGAACAGCCCCAATCTTGTTTTAGGTTCGTAATCTTAAGTAAGGAAATCTATTATTGATTCGTAATATAGAGAGATTTCAAATAATATTTAAATGGAATCAGATGCAATAATTGGCTAATATGCATTGCTAGATACTATTACAAAAATATAAAAATTAGATGCATACTAGTATATCAACTCTATTAGACAGATCTAACTGTAAGATCGCTAAAGAATGAAGCTCGGCGCCGCCTCAGAATCCAATAAATTGGCTGGCTATTGTGCAAGTTTCATGATTTTTCCATGTGTTCTGTGAATATGAGACATTATTCTTCAAAAAATCCAATAGAAATGAGTTCCTTCCCTTAGATAGATAACCCTAGCATAATTTGCTACAATCTAAGTTACTTAATGAGTCTACCAGTGGCAGAGGGGTTAAGACCCTTAACTAATGGGGCTTCTGCCTAGCTATAAGGTATTTCTCCCACGTTCTTAGCATGCCTTCCTGGTGTAATGGTCAGCACTCTCGGCACGTATTCGAGAGGTCCGTGGTTCGAATTGCTCATTTTTCACATCTCCTGCTTTCAAAAAATACCTAATGTCTCTGCAGTGGCGCTCGAACTAAAAAAAAAGGTGACGGATGATGATTCTCCACCACCACGATTTGGCGATTCGGTTCCCTAATCCCCAGTCGCCCTTTAAAAGGGGGAATATACAAGGTATTTCTCCCGCCTTCTTATCATGTCTTCGTGATGTAGTAGTCAGCACGTTCGGCGTGTATTCGAGAGATCCGTTGTTCGAGTCCCGGCAAGGAGCATTGCTCATTTTTCACATCTCCTGCTTTAAAAAAATATCTAATATCTCTACATAGCTTGTGTTCAAATCCAAATGAATGGACTCTCTGCGTAGTTAGTTTTCGTGGTTTTTCCCACGTGTAAAGTAAGTACAATTCAGTTTCCCTCAGAAGCTCCTCCACGAAGGAAACCCTCTTCTTAGACAGATAAGCCCTTTCAACTTTGCTGTACTCACATAACCTAACATAACCATACAAGTATGCTTAACATATGCTACATGTTTTCAACAGAATGTTAAATGATGCGAAACGTTTTCCTTGAAGACCATTTCTGTTAATTAAGTAGTAATACAAAACTCTAAATCAAGGCTTAGAAGCATAAAAATTAGAATCAAAATTGAATCTTTTCTGCAGAATGCCAGTTTGCAGCTCTAGTGAGTAATGTATAACAATGTATTAGAAATAATTTGTTTAATAACAGTGCTTTATAAGTAACCTCTTGTACAGGACACTAAAAGCTATTGAAATCAGATTAAATTTCTTTCTTTGCATTGTTTTACTAATTTCTGCTCTCTTGATGAAATTAATAGGCAATAAATTTTAAACGTTTACGAAATTTTTGCATTGTTGTTTCCCATAGAAACTTTTTTTTTAAATTATACTCGATTGCTAGTTCGATACATTGTTTTGATACTTATCGTTCTTATGTATCTATTTTTTTATTAACAATTATCTCCTACCTAACTTGTTATCATTGGCTTTTTTGTAACATTTGTTCAATTTTTGCATGCATTTATACGTATATTTTGAGACTGTTTTTAATTTAATATGATTTTTTACATATTTCTTGCTTTATTCCTTAACCTGTTAACAGCTATACTGAAACTTCATACGGAATAAAATTTTATTTTTTTTTCCGCAGCCTCATTTGCCCCTATATAGTTAGGGAACTTCATTTCCAAAATGTTAGTTTTTAACTATCTCTCATTATTTATTTCAGTTTAAATATGGCCTTAGCTGAACGTAAGAAAAAGTCTGCAGGCTTTTTTAGCCCAAAAAAGCGTTGTGCTAGAAGAGCTATTAGTCTAAAACGGTAATTTTGCGTTGAATCACTATGAAACACTGAATCACTTTTCAGTTATTGTCACCAAATATTATTGCCCTGTATTATATTTAAAGAAATTAAATAATAAAGAATTTGCATTGATGTATGCCTATTTTTCGCATTGTGAAAAAAGAAATTTGAATAACGTAGTCCTCCACCCGAATACGGACACCTGGAAGCCCGAATTTTAAATTTCGAATTTGCTTTCTTATTTTTTTCAAATCTTGTAAAACTTTAATGAATGTTTGATTAACAAACTCAACGATTTCAAAGCAAGCAAATGGCAACACTGAACGAAAAAAAAAACATTTTTATCTCTAGCGTGCGAGATTGTCAATCGGAAATTCTAAAGATGGGTTGTTTTTAAATAGTTTTAGCCCAAAGGAACATTAGCCGAAATACTCTCGAAACATGTATGTGTGTGTAAATGAAAAAAAAAGCCCCTTTGGGTATAATATGAAATCTGAAAGCTTTTAGATTTTTTTTTCTTTGGAATTTATTATGAAACATCGGCTTTTTTTAAAGATATGTGCTGCATTTACTAAACATTTCGCTTAGTCATATTTTACCATAAATTAATAAACTTTCATAATCTTACTTTTAAAAACATGAAAGATAAATTTGAAGTTACGTTATCGTACTATGCGTGTTTAAATTTTCGTTCGTTCTTTAAAATACGTCAATAAATAAGCACCTTTCCTTGTTTTAAAATACATTATCCTGAAGTAAAATAATAACTTATAACTAAAATTTTCAGTTGCGTAATAAATACAAAATGCAAAGTTACGTAAAATGTTTATTACGGTCTGCAGATTAACACTGAAGCTACGCATACATTTTGCATAGCTTTAATGGTCTCAAACAAGACAACATTAGAAGGAATTTTATGCAAAAAAAAGCCTGCATTACAGGGATAATTTTCAATGTCTCTCTCTCTCTCGCTCTGTATCTATCTAGCTATCTATATGCAATTTTCTTTCAAATTATGTAATAAAAAATAGACAGTCTTGGGGCGTTTATCTAAAATTTATTGAGATGTTGTTAATTCCTTATTGTAAAATTATATAGTGACTTTCAGTGCTACTTTGGATAAAACATTTTCCTCTTAATTATAAACTTCTGCTTTTTATAACGTCCCTAAGTTTCTTCTAGTACGATTTAAGAAAATTCTATTTCATAAATGAATATAACAAGTGTGAACGTAAACAAAAACCGACCGTGTTTCTTCTCGCAATTTTCCCCTAGTTTTTAACTGCTGGGTATGAAAATATAAAAAAAAAAATATTCGCGTAATTTTCCCCTTCCTCGGTGCGTTCAAAGCACGAAATTCCCTAAATTTTAAAATTGATTGTTTTTATCTTATTAGCAAACCGTCTCAAACTATCTGCTAAGGTCACGCCGAACTTTTCCCTTCTATATGTTGAACTTTATGCCAGCCTAATACAAGAACCAACTAATCACGGGGAAGCAAACACGAAGTAAAATTCAATCAATGATTGCACTGTCAATGTATAAGCCTCTGTTTTCTTAAATTTATCATGGGTAACTCATACTTTTATTTTTCGAGATATGAAACTGTAGATGAATTCTGTAAATAGAATTATTTAATCCATTATTTCCATTAAACTCTATGATAAATTACTTTTCTCCTTTTAATGCATTAATTATTATATCCATTTTAAATAAAAACTTAAAAATTTTTTAATAGTATTTTATTTATATACAAGATTATTATATCATTTCATATGCAAAGAAAATGTTAAAAAAATGTTAGTAGATCATTACAAAATTTCCAGTCTGTTGTTGCTTACTTCCAAAAAGAGGTTGTTATATTTATAGAAATATCTCGAGCATTTGTTTTGATATTCCTTGGCATGGCCTCACGGTTATGCTTTGTAACTTACAACTCGTCCCCCTTCGCCATTTCATATTTACCATGCAAAATGCGGCAAGTAGGCAGCTCAAGAGACGCGGGGGATAGACGACACAGAAACGCAGACGATATCACGGCAGACGACAACGTAGGGATGCATCCTTCTCATTGGCGGTGACAGCCGAGAGAGACTAAAAGCATCCTTAAGGATATTTCCTCGCCCGTAACGCCTTTTCCAAAGAGGGGACCGGGGCCTAACTCCATCTGACGTCACGAGGTTTTTAGAAAACGGAGAGGCGCTCTGTCTATCCAGATAGAACAGTGCACTTCTTCTCTCTATCCGGAATCAGCCGGGGTGAGGGAGTTTTAGAACGAATAAATAGAGTGTGACACTGCCGCAGTTTTTTTTTCCTATTATTATTATTAGCGCTCAGTTGTTGGGATGTGGGAGAATGAAAAACAAAACAGAAAAAAATTCAGTTTTTCTCATCTTCTGAGGAGTGTAAATTTTTTATCGTTCTTGAAAGAAAATAATGGACCTAGAAAAACCCACTCCTGTCACATGCAATAACTTATAAAAAATGTACACTTTGGATTAAAAGGAAAGTGAAATTTACGTATAAAAAGCAAGTTTATTTAAGGGATAAACTGTCAAACACGATGATGCCTTCTGTTTGACTCGTTTCTTTTCACGAATATGTTGTTATATTTTTTAGTTTTTTTTAGCTGAAATCAAAGCAAGTGAATACCATTATTATTTCACAGGATTTTTTGTACCGCGCCTGGATAACCGGTGTTTGTTGTAGCCAAAAAAGCAGGTTAGTGGTGTGTTAGAGTTGAGCTGAATAATTTACTTTACGTTTTATATTCGTAATTATTTTCCAGATTCAATGATATATTTTGTAGATGTTTAAAGAAGTGACAAGTATTTGTTAAAGGCGGAAAACAACCTTTGGTAATTTTACGAAGAAATAAAAATATTTGAAAGAGGATGTGTATAGAATAAATAATTCAAATATTAAGTGGCTATTTGAAACTACATTTATACAGGATATTTTATCAATCGGTTACAAATTTTCACGAGAGATACAGTATACCTAGGCGATGGAAAATCATATAGCAGCATGGTCGAAAAAGCTTTCCTGGTGCGGTAGTGATAACACAAAACACCAGAAAAGAAGAACATAAAGAGGGTGAGGAAATATATTTATTTTGCTTAGTATAGCAGAAATCAAGAAATAAGAACAAAAATAGACAACGTTGTCATCAAAGAAGATGCTCCAAATTACGACCCCGGACCCTGATGTAGGCCTTGTATCTCTGGCACATGGAACATCTGATGTTCAGGAAAATACTGGGCATGTCTCAGACTTTAGCAGCAGCTGCCAAGATGCCTGCAACAAGTTCTTCAACATTTCTAACGGGGATTTCGTACGCAAATGTCTTGACGCACCCCCAGAGGAAGTAGTCAATGCAAATGAGGTCTGGTGATCTTGCTGGCCGATGCACAGAACCGCTTCTGCCGTCCCCATGTTGAGGATATGTTTCAAACGTAATTTCGAACACATGCTTTGATGACGATCGTCTGTTTCCATTCTTATTTCTAGTTTCCGCTGCACTAAGCATAATAAACATATATTCTAGTTCTGTTCGTGTCTTTACTTTCATGCGTCTTGTGTCGTTAGTATCGCGCCAGGAAAGCGTTTCCGACAATGCATTGCTATGCGTTTTTCCATCGTCCAAGTTTACTCTATCTCTCTGGAAAATTTTGCGGGACTTTACTTGTTGAATTCCAAAGTTCTGTCTTAGAACCCCAAGAACACTAACAAGCGAATAATCGCTTAAGTGTGTGTACAAAACACGTAAGACTTAAGAAGGGTTCACAACCCTTTATTTTCAAAATATTTACAATCAGTTCCTACTTGGAACTTCACACAAAGCCTCCACTCGGGCTTGAACTTAAATAATAATAAATTTAAATTAAACTAAACTAGATTAACTAAGATATCTGAAATGTATAGCCGAAGCTATCAGAAATCTAACTACTTGACCCCTAAATATTAATTAAATTGGTGAAGCCAAGCAAGGGCCTAAGGTATGGCCGACGTAGTAGCTTAGAGAGAAAGTAGCCGAAGGCAAACGCACGCTAGTCGGGAAATCAGACTCTCTTTAGAAGTCCATAAAGTATAGACTTAAATTCTCATTTGCATTTACTGCATTTTTGAAATTACAGTCTGGCAGGAAATCGTAAGCTGAAATTATAAAAAGAAAGATACAAAACTTAAAATAACTGTTAAAAAACTTAGGATAAACCTTACATCTTTTCCCACCAGAATTTAACTACTTGAGGAATAAGGTCTCAAAACGACCTTGTTTAAGAGTGTAAATTCTGCACAAAAAGCTTTAACATTAAAGTTTAAAAACTTGTAGTAAGTGCACTTTGGTGAATTCATCATTAAAATTTTTTCTGTTTAGGGCCAACTTTACACAATATCTAAAGCTATACTAAAAGCAAAAATCTTTAGTCTCACAAAATTTTACAATTTGTCAAACATCTACTTCCTCTTTTCTTTCGATCAGACATCAATCTTGACCTTCCATTAATCTGGAAGGGAAAAGTATTAGTTTTATCTTTCACAAACAATTTCCACTTCCGTTACCAATACTCTTTTATTGAAATTATTTTGACCTTCAAACAGCTTTCATTCACACATGATTTAAATCTACTTCCCCCACGCTCTTCAGAAATTGTTCTGAGTGAGACGAGGTTTTTATGTTGTATTTCCCCCAACACATATTACCACTACCCAACCGTTACGATTTGTTGTAAACTCGACTTTCCAAATCTCAGAAGACTCCTTAAACACAAAACTAGCACTAATGTCCTAAAATAGAGCTTAGTTTTAAAATTTTTAAGCCTGGAGAGCCTAACTTTAAGTACATTCAATCCATACTTTCATTCAATTCATCTCTTATACAAAGTATTTAGAGTCATGCTTGACCAAAATTTACATTTGTACAAGTTTAACTTTTACAATAGCTTAAAAGCTCACATTAGCGTTTCAACATTCAATAGAACATTTTAACACGTAATACTTTAAAATTCATTTTACATCATTCGTTATAGTTGCTACACAAAATTTACAAAGCTTGGCTACAATCTTTAAGTTAACACAATTGAAGTCTTTCGACTAAACATATTCACAAATTAGTTTCTCTCCACTTGAGAATTCTCAGAGTAAGCATTTACAAAATAAATTTTTGCCAATTTGCTAATTCAAAAATCTTTTCTGTTTAACAGATAGTTACAACTATATTCTCGCAAACTTGTGAATTCAGTTTCTTGCTTTAAACAGTATTTAACAACTTTAAACATATGACATAAATCGAACTTTCAATACAAAATATAAAACAAGGAAAATTTTCACTTATTACTATTTCACTTTTTAGTTTCTATACTCCCGGATTCTCTTGGCGCAGAATTCTTGCCATGTTGGAGATTTCAAACTCTAGATTGTCAGTCATCTCGCGCGGCTGGTATTCGCTTCCAGACCCTCCTTTCTTTTCATTCCTTGGCCGTTGAATCGGCCTTCTTTTCTTGTAGGCTGAGGATTCTGGAATTCTGGCTTCCTCTTTGCTTTGTAGTTCCCGGACCTTGACTCGGAATCTTTGAAAACTCTCTTGGTTTTTCTGGGTTCTTGAAGCGGAATAGATCTTGCGAGTTGCTTTCTTTTCTGGCATATTCTTGCGTTTTCTCTCGAGGAGGGTGGCGTCGGTTCTGTAGTTTGACGTTTTCTTTGCTTATCTTCCAAGATTCCAAGAGACTTTTCTGCTTTCATATCGGCGCTGGCTTCTGTTGAAGAGGAATTTTTCTCTGTTTCGCATTCTTCATTCTCGCGGCGCCTGAACCTTGTTGCTGTTGGGTTCATTTCGCAATCCTTTCTTCAGTTTTATAGGCTTTTCTTTTTGTTGTTGGGGAATCTTTGCTGGGCGACGGCGAAATCAATATTCTTGGCGCGATCCCAGGAGCCTGCAATAAATCTTTTAGGATTAGAAAATCTGCACGACTATAATATGGCTTGAACTGGTCGATGTTAGCAATAGTTTGTTGTCCATTTTCTACTTTTTCTAAACCGTAGAGAATTTAATTTTCTCTATCATATAAGGGCCCCCAAAGCTGGCTCAAGTTTAGCTACCCTATTTTCGGGTGCAGGCGATAATGAATGTTTTACTTTTAATACTTTCTGGCCTACCGTATATTCTATGTCGCGTCTCTTTCTATTGTAGTACAATTTTTGTTTCGACCTCGCCGCATCAGAATTTTTGATGGCCTCACTAAAAATTTTCTGAATATTATTCAATTTAAACTCTTCCTGGCTTTCTTGAACGAAAAATAGCTTATCCAGAGGCGTTAAAAGTTTTCTTCCTAGGAAAAATTCTGCGGGCGTTTTTTGTGTAGTGTCATGCTTTGCTCTTCTCAAGGCAAACCCTAATTCATTGACGCAGCTGTCCCAACGTTCATGATAATTCTTAACATATCCCCGAATAATTTTAACTATATTTTTATTTACGCGTTTCGCAGTATTTGATCGCGGTCTATAAGGTACCATTATAGATGGCGTATACTAAGGCCTGTGCACAGATTTTCAAATAAATTACTTATGAATTTCCTACCATTATCTGATATTACTTTCACTGGGGCTCCGTATTTTAAAATATATATTTATTTAGAAACGAATCGGCTACTATTTTTGCTGAAGCCCGATTAAGGGGAATTATTTCCACCCATTTTGAGAAATGATCCACGATGGTTAACAAGTACCTGCTTTTATTAATCTTTGTTCTAGGGTATGGACCAAGCAAATCAATGCCAACCAATTCATTTGGAAAATTGGTTTTTATGATATTTAAATATCCGGCCGGGTTGTAATTAACGTCGTTAATTAATTGACACAAGTGACATGACCTGACATACGCCGTCACAACTTTGTATAACTGCAGAAAATATACCGCTTCACTGACCCTTTGCAGGGTTTTCCTAACGCCAAGATGGGCTCCTAATTTCGAGTCATGGAACTCCTCTATAATACTTAAACGTAGATTATTTGGGACTACCGGCCGCAATTCTTGATTATCGTTGGTTGTTTTCTTGTAAAAGAGCAATTTATCTATAATTTCATAATGGGCCGCCCTATTGCGAATAGCCGTTAAGTCTACATGTTCAAAATATTCGAGATCTTCCAGATAGGCGTAAATGTCTTTAAATTCTGGGTCCGTTTTTAACTAGGCGATTACTGTTTCCCGGGATTCAATTATTTTCACAGTTAGCATCGTACATTTAATTGTATTTCCGTCTTCATCGATCTTTATCTTTGAAAGTGCATCTGCAATTACATTTTCTTTCCCCGGTGTGTGTTTTATTATTAAATTGAACTCTCGCAATTTTAGTGTCCAACGTATGAGCCGGGGGTAAAGATTTTTTCCGGAGTATAGGCGACTAACTGCCGCGTGATTTGAATACACAATTATTGGGGCACTCCCAAAGTACACCCCGAATTTTTGCACCGATAGTAGGACCGCGAGAGTTTCCCGCTCGGTTGCAGTATAATTTCGCTGAGTTTGATTAAGCGTCTTGCTAAAAAAAGTTATTGGCTGCCCATTTTGGAAAACAACTGTGCCAACTGCCTAGTCTGATGCGTCTGCTGCAATCTTCAAATTTTGATCAGCTTTCGGTAGCTTAAGAATAGGGGTGTTAATTAAGGCGTGTTTCAATTCTTCAAACGCCGTGTTCGCTTCCGCTGTCCATGTGAACCTAGTCTTTTTACGTTTAAGCACCAACAAATGTTCAACTATCTTTGCAAAATCTTTAATGAATACTTTATAATAGGAACACATCCCCAGGAAGGATGCTAATTTCTTAGTCGTATTTGGCGGTGGATAACTTTTGATCGCTAAAATTTTAGAATTGTCAGTTTCAATACCGTTTTTTCGAGATTTTATAGCCGATGTACCTCAATTCCTTGGCAGCAAATTTGCACTTTTTAGGATTAATTTTGAGGCTTGCTTCATTTAATAACGTAAAAACTTCCTCTAAGTGTTTTATGTGTTTCTCTAGGGTTTCGCTCGTTACAGTAATATTATCGAGAGAAATGACTGTACGTTTTCTCAAGACTGGCCTTAAAACAATATCCATAACTTTTTTAAATGTAGCCGGAGCTCCGCTGAAGCCAAACGGCATTCTCAAAAAGGCATACACGCCTGACTTAGTAATAAAAGCTGTCTTTTTGACATCCTCGGGTTTTACTGCAATTTGAAAATAGCTTGACGTCAGGTCTAAGGTCGTCATATGTTTAGTTGACCGAATTTTTCTTATAATTTCATCTATTATCGGGAGGAAATATGTGGGGTACTTCGTTATGCTATTTAATTTTCTGTAGTCAACTAAGAATCTCCACGCGTTCGGATTTGCGGGTGGCAGTCCATTCTTCTTTCTTCATAAAACTACAGGACTGGCATAGCGACTAGTACTTGGCGTAATTATCTTGTTCTCGAGCATTTCCTTAATTTGTTGCTCGCGAATGTCTTCTTTCACCCGATCATAGCGGTATGGTTTGAAACGAACTGGGGTCTCATTACCAGTATCAATAGCGTGAGACACAATCTGGCAGAAGCCAGACTTCTCGTCGAATAATTGGGAAAACTATCTTACCAATTGTTTAATTTTTTCTTTTTCCCCTTCGAGGTGATTCAGCTCAAGTTCCGACATGGCGGCTTGTTCAACTTCCATTTTCTCCATCTTGACCTGTAAGGTAGAATCTTTGAAATTAATTTTTTCGCTAGCTACGCGTAAGAAATCAACCCCCAATGTGACTACGGTTAGTAAATTCTTTACAACAAGAAAATAATTTTTTTGCGTCTCATTTTTTTATTTGAACATGCAGCCCCATTTTTTCCAAGCAGACACACTGTTTGCCTTGGGCAGCAATCACGCTTTGTCCCGTTGCCTTAAACAGTCTGTAGTGACGAAAATGCTTTTTAAAAAAAGTTCTGCGACAGTAAGTTGCATTGATCCCTGGTATCCAGTAATGCGGTCGTAGGGACGTCGTTTAGTAGTATTTGGATTTCTGTCAAGGCCAAAATTTGTACGATTGCCGTATTCAGCTTGATTTCTGAGGGATTTACCTTCTCACACGGTGACTTCACCCTCCTTCTAGTTACCGTGACTAGTTTAAATTCTTTATTTCGCCCCCTTGGTCCAACTGCTTTTTATTTCCCCACGCTTTGGTCTGACTGGCTTTCCTTCTGTCCGGCTTCGCTACATTTTCCTCTTGCTGATAGGAATTCTGCTGACCTCGAGGTTTCGTCTGAGCGTGAAACTTTGAATACTGCCTAAAATTCTTCGCACGCGCGTTTTCGGTGGTTCGCCTACTCTGAAATTTGACAGCTAGTTCGAATAAGCTTTCCAGCGTTTGCGGATTTCTACCTTCAAGAAAGTCCTGAATTGACGGAAGCAACCGCGGTAAAATTATCTCGATGATTTCCTTGTCGGGCCTTTTCCCATTTAATAATTTGACAATATGAATCTTCCTTAAGATGAAATCTGTTAATTCGTCGACATTAGTTTGGTATTTACTGAATAATTCTGATTCGAGTCTTGCGCGGTCTTTTACAACTGGGAATGCTATCAATAGGGAATTTTTAAAATTTCCTCAAGTGTACGTTTTGGATCCTGGATCTCCCAACAAACTCTTGCCAATAATTTTGTACGAGCTGAGGGCTTGACCTTTTAAGTTCGATGTAGCGATGGTAATTCTTTACGGTTGGTTCACAGGATATAACGGGAAGTGTAACTCCAGCTGTTTCAGGAATTGCGCATTGCTGTTCCAGGAATTGTGCATTGCGGATCCTCTTCCGTCAAAAGTTGTTGGCTTCAGCGCGGCTCTCATCATTTCCACGATAAATCCAAATCCCTCCATGGGGCTTGTGGCTGAGAGAACTGAAAGGTCGGAGGGGTCAACGAGAAATCTTCGCTACCTAGCGGCATGGTTCGTTAAGAACAACTTTCGGGCGCAAAATGTGGGGTTTTACTTGTTGAATTTCAAAGTTCTGTCTTAGAACCCCACGAACATTAACAAGCGAATAATCGCTTAAGTGTGTGAACAAAACACGTAAGACTTAAGAAGAGTTCATAACCCTTTATTTTCAGAATATTTACAATCAGAACTTTACACAAAGCCTCCACTCGGGCTTGAACTTAAATAATAATGAATTTAAATTAAACTAAACTAGCTTAACTAAGCTATCTGAAATGTATAGCCGAGGCTATCAGAAATCTAAGTAGTTGGCCCCTAAGTATTAATTAAATCGGCGAAGCCAAACAAGGGCCTAAGGTATGGCCGAGCGTAGTAGCTTAGAGAGAACGTAGTCAAAGCCAAAAGCACACTAGTCAGGGAATCAGACTCTCTCTCTAGAAGTCGGTGAAGTATCGACTTAAATAGTACTCTTTCTCATTTGCATTTACTGCGTTTCTAAAATTACACCCTGGCAGGAAATTGTAAGCTGAAATTAGAATAAGATAGGAAAGATACAAACTTAAAATAACTGTTAAAAAACTTAGGATAAAATTTACAGTTTGCAACCGATTTGCTGAAACACCATGTATATTGTTTCTTGCGTACGGGTTCTCAATAGACTGAATGCACACAGAACCGATGAAAGCTTGATGGAATTTTATTTTCAGAAACACTGTCAGTTCTGGAGCTTTTCACACAAAAGTACTCGTACTGCCCTTCACAGTATAACAGAGCGCAATTAGTAGTTACCATTTCAAACTACCAAGAACGTTAAACATGAGACAATCCAAAGCACTTCAAAAAGCGAAACCTCGCGCGATGATCTTTCAATACTCTTAGTTAATCTGAAAATTTATGCTCTCTCCAGTCTTATACAGTTTTCCCCGTCCGCCTAGAAATTGCCAGTACTTTCGATTTCTCGAAATTGCTGGAAGGCATACACAGTTACAGTGACAATAGGGCCGCATATAGTCATAAATC
>KK121103.1:6708-48432 GCA_000611955.2 Stegodyphus mimosarum | reverse complement strand
AGTTACTGTTACACAGGGTTCTTAATTGTTTGGCGCCAAGTTTAGTGATTTGGGGAGATTTCTTTTTAAATTTAGCGACAAAAATTAGTCTCCAAAACCAGCACCTGCTTAGTGCTATCTCATCAGTCTGGCCAGATAACCATTTACCTCATATTAAATGGACTTGTAACTCTGTTATTCCGGCGATGCTTCGCATCCTGAGGCCTTTAATGTCATATTATACAAGAGATACTACAATTTACATATAGTTTCAGTAAAATTACATGTATGGAAAATTCATAACAATAATGAGAATAATGATTTCTTTGCATTGCTTAGTGATTTTTCTTTGTATCATTTGTTTTTTGAAAAGCAAGCAATAGGAAAACCTAAAATAAATGCTTTAAATAAAAAATGAAAAAAGAAGACCATCAGGGTAAATAAATTAAATTTAGTTTCAGTTTGATTCTCTCTTCAAGGCTCGATATTGCACTATATTACATCACGTTTTCCCTGCAGTAACTGCAATGCGAAATCTTTTGCCCAAACGGTGCTTTATATTAAAATAAAGACTTCCCAGGCTTATAAACTGCACCGCAATTAACTGCGCATCCTTTTCCGTCACTTCGCCTTCCTTCTGGCAACACACCATTTAACTTCTGCTAACTAGTATCCCTTATGTAGGATGCAATTGCATATCTGAAATTGTAGGGCGTGTTTAGTACTTCTAGCGTTCTACCAATTAAGAAGATATGTGCTAAAAAATTCGTCATCCAAAAATAAATGGTATGCAGCTATTAAGCTGGTGATGTTTCTTCCAAAATTCCATCCGGTCATCCACTACACCGCAATTTCCAGTAATCTACGCAGAAGTTTTCTGAAATGTGAATTGTTGGCTTCATCAACAAGCTGTCATCTAATATCAAACTGTCTACAACAAAACAAATCATCACACACATACATATATGTATATATTTATAAAGTAAGAAATTTAAAACCATATCTACAAAGCCTCAAAAGAAATGAAGTTTAAAAACCAGTAAAATTTCAAAATTCCCTGTAAATATGTAAATAATCAACCAAAAATCAAAAGAATTAAAGCTACGTGAAATACAAAAATTACAAAAAATGCCTAGGAAGATACATAGGAAATTACAAAAAATAAGTAAGTTTATTTATATAATTATAGGGAATTTTGAAAGTTTGCTGGTTTTAAACTTTATTTCTTTTAGGTCTTCATGGGTTTGATTCTAAATATCTTACTTTTTGTCTATACCTGATTAATTTTCAGCAGCATATTGCGAGGAAATAAAATTGGAATTATTTTGTTTTAAACTAAAACTTTGTGATAGTATATATATAACACACTTAACAATATTTTTTTCTGCTATTGAACATTTTGAACTTACCTCATACTTTTTCCCAAGAAGTTCAACTTCAAAAGTAGCCTTCTCCAAAAGTAGCCTTGACTTCAACTTTCTTTCGCACGGAGCACAGTTTGGAAAAAAGATGGTCGTCTTTAGAATTCAGTAAAACGTAGTAAGTCTACGTTTGTTTTGTTATTTTGTTGTTGTTGTTTTTGATAGGTTTTTCAGTTTTTAGCTGATTAAAGCTCGACATTGTTATTATCTAAACAAATCAAAATTAATATAAGTATTCATCAGTGGAATAAACCCTAAAAATAAAAATACGAAAAAGAAAAAAATATGTAAAAATAACAAAAATATAAATATATTAAAAAGCCCGGATTAGAATTTTATATCATTTATAGAAATCTCTTCTGAAAAGTTTTTCGTTTTCTTGGTTTTAAAAGTTTAGATCGCATAATCCGGGACCACCCAATTTTTTTAGTAATGTTTAAATGACAATTTAATTTAAAAGGGTATCCTTTTACTCATTCATTTGTGATTGCTTTTGAATGTCGGATTTACATTTAACATATATTTGACAGATTTTTTGAGTAGTCAGTTTTGCATAATGTAATGTTTTATTTCTTTTTTTCTCTTTTCCAAGTGTTTCGAAGGCGTATAAGGAAAACTCTGGATACATTTGAGATTCGATCTTTCGGTTTTAAATGCATTTTAAAGTTTTAAATGAAAATTTAATTGAATCTTTTTTTTCAGTTCTTGATTTCAAATGATTCAGAAGAACGAAACATGTATTCGAAACATATTAATCGACTTTTATGAAACTTTAATTCCTTTTCCCCTGTAGTTCTGAATTAGTATATATTTATATTCTTGTAATTTTTACATATTGTTTTTTTTTTTTGCATTTTTATTTTTCGGGTTTATTCCACTGATGAATACTTATATTAATTTTGATTTGTTTAGATACAATATTAGACCTCTTATCCACGGTTGCAATTAATTATATTGTTGGGGAACTGCCTTGTTTTGATTCGAATTTAATTTCAACTTTAGATGCTTTAAGTTTTTGTATATTGTGGGAAAAATAATGGACTCTTTAAAAATTTGAAAAAGTTACTTGTAAAACTATATTACATGTCCAAACAAATTTCATAAATATAACGATATGAATAAACTATTCGCATTTATAAAGCCCTATTAGCGTCTGTCCTCCCGAAAGAATCAAACTTGTGTAGTTGTTTCCATGTTCAAATCCCCTTGATCCAATAAAAATATATAAATAAATAAATAAATAAAAGCTCAAAACCGAAACGCATATTGTGGAGCAATATTCGAAAATACAATGGACTTCATCCGCCATCTAGTGTCGTTTAAAAAATAAACTTTCTGATTTGAAATCACACTGGTATGGTCACGAATCTCAAGATTCGGAAATGTTTTGTTACGTATATAATACCGCGGCCGTGAAGAGAGAATCTCGTGATTACAGTATATGTGAGCATGGTCCTGAACGTGTTAAATTGAAGTAATGTAGACAAATAAAAGATAAAATTGCCAAATAAGGGCAAAATAAAGTATAGAAATTGCAAAATTACGAAGATATGTCTCCAAGAAGGGATTAAGTCGTCTAAAACTTGCTTTTGATTTAAGGCAACATTTAAATCTTGGAATCACGTCTCAGAAAAGACAAACAAGAAACTGTTTTAATTATGCAGAACTTTTAACATATGCTAAAATATAGTTTAGATTAGTTGAATATTTCAAATCACACGAAATTTATTTGCTTAAGGAGAGGGATGTCTTCGTGGAGGACTTTCTGAGACGAAATAAAGGAAATCATTGAATTGATCCTTGAATAAACTTGCCTTCATACGTAAATTTCACTTTCCTTTTAATCCAAAGTGTACCCTTCTTTGAAATTATTGCATGTGACAGGAGTAGGTTTTTCTACGTCCATTATTTTATTTCAAGAAAGATAAAAAATTTACACTCAGAAAATGAGAAAAACTGAATGTTTCAATTGAATAAAGGAAGGAAACGGTAACTCTTAGGTGAATATTAATGAAAATTTCAAGTCGTAGCATCAGCTACAGAAGTATATGTGCCTGTCGCTTTTTGAAACAAATCCAAGAAATGTTATGTGATAAATTTTCTCAAGAATATGGTGAAATCGATTCATTTTCTACAAACGCTGAGATGAAGGATATTCTTTTAGTATTAAGGTTACAGCATTTGTCAAATAATTACCAGAAACTTTATGAATATGTATAGTTAATAGATGAACTTTTGAGTAGCAATTCCAGATAATTAACAATTAATAACATTTTCCTTTTAAATCCTGTTAAAGGAAGTATTTATATGTTTCTAGATATATTCATATTAAAGCAGTTAAGTTTCATTGATGTGTTTCTCATCACTTAATGTTATCATTCGGTCAACGTTATCAAAATACCTATGGAAAACACGATCACATGAAGCGGTACCTACATATTTTAAACCTCAAAATCTGAACTTTAAACAAAAAGTTGCATTTATTTTGTTGAAATACGGCTCAGATTAAGAGTTTGTCATCTTAGTAACAAAATGAGTAAGCAGAGATTTATTTTAGTTTGTTAAGCATGTGAATGTTATCTCGAAATTGACGAAAACGACTCAGCAGAATATTTTGAGATTATCATCGATTAAGCAGATAAAACTATACAACAGTTGGAGAAACTCAAAGAATTTTTTGCTTGTACTTTCATTTTAGATAGAGAGATAAATATGTGGAAGATATTTAAGTAATCTCAGATGTCTACTTTTTTTAATCTGTCTTTTTCAAGCAGCAGAAATCTGCAAAATGCTTTAAAACAGATATCCTTCTTATAGAAACAAATCAATTAATAGTTGAACTTTACGTAATTTCTAACTTTAAGTTCCTCGTTTAATGTAAAACACGAAAGGCGACGCTAGATATATTTACCTTAAATAAGACAGAAGTGAAATACGCCAAATTAAAACATAAAATTTTCGAAACAACAGCCTTATGTTTGGCGTAGATTTTAGTCAAGACTGTATCGATTTCATGGGTGAACAGGCACAGGTCCTTCTTCATCAGGAGCAAACAAATCTGCCAAAGCAAAGTAATTGATCTTGATGCAAAGAAAGCATCAGCAGCAAAGAAAGCTGCAGATTTCTTTGCTCCTGTTGAAGAGGGACCTGCACCTGGTTTCCCTCGAAATCGATAGAGTCTTGGCTAAAATCAAGACCAAACATAAATTTGTCGTTTTGGTAACCTTAATTTTGGATAGATTATTTAGAATATTTGGTACACCAGACATTTTAACAAAGTTTTTGCATTCCGAAGTAGGAAAGGAAGAATCTTCAGCGTCATATTTGCAAAATTGGCAAATATGACGCTGATTTTTGTTGTGTGACTTCGAAACTAATAAAGGAACAATGTTAGAAGCTTAGCTAAATGTGGGTAGATTAGCAATTACGTTTTACGTTTTATGATGTTTTCTAACATTAAAATTTACGAAACATCCAGGAATGTGGGTTCAGCACATACCCGCTTTGACCGCGGATGTCCCGGTTTGATGATGTGGTCTCTGAGTCAAGGCCAGTTTAGCATTTTGTCCCGGTTATCTGATAATGCCAAAAGTGACGAATTTACAGAAACTGAAAATAATGAAGCCTCGGATGGAAACGACGATTTGGCAATTAAAATATCCTCTCTGTTAACACCCACTGTTACCAATCTAAATATTTTGTATCTGGATCTCAGTACTTTTAATGTTGCCTGGATGTTTTCTTACAAAATCTTAGCATGTGGCCTAATGAATATAGATGTTTTATTCTTTCATTCAATCATTTTTTTTTTCCAGAATCTATAATAGCATGCAGCCTATGAGATCCACATATTCTTATTTCATTTTTTAGAGAGTGTGTTTATCTTAGAGTTGGTAATAGTGGAACTTATAATGGCCACGTCATCTTTGCTTATGCTGACTACAAATTTCTTCTGCGATTCTTCATTTACAATTATTTTGTACTGTACATTATATTAATTCAATTTCTAACATTCGAAAAAGAAACTGTGTGCTAATGAATTAAAAGGCATTATCCGTTTTTGAAAAATGTTTGTAATCGCACTGACAAAGTGAAATATGAACTATGCTTTTAAGAATTTTTAAAGAAAATGTACACTATTGATGAACACTAATAACTTCTTATTGAAAAGATATTAACACTTCTTAATGAAAAGATATGTTCAGATGAGTTATTAAAAATTTCTTTTAACTCTCTATTGTTTTTGTTAACAACTTCTTTATTTAAATTTTTCTGTCGTAGGTACTTATCCTAGTTTAAGCAAAAATATTATGCTATACCTAGTACTATGTATTCCGTGAACGAGAAGTTCGTTTCAAAGGGCTCCTGGACTTGGTCTTAGAGCAATGCCTAGGTGCTGCCATCTGTCGGAGCAGTTGTGAAGTTAAAATGATAATAATCCTGGGAGTAAAATAAAATTTTTTTAGTTACAATTTATAAAGAAAATTACCTTTAAAAACTGTTTAAACTAAAAATTAAAATTTTTATTAGTTTATTTAACAATATATTTCTGACAAAAAGAAGCTTTGATGCTTGCAGGTAGTAAATAAAAAATTAGTACATTTGTTCAATTCTATGAATGTCAAAATCTCATGTAAAAACACTAAAAATCTGTAATTTTTTTGATTAAATCTCGCTAGTTCTATCTACAAATAATTTAGAACTATTGTTTGTATCTAGCCTTTATACCAAGTTTTCGTAAAGTTTCCAGTATCAACTTTAAAGACTGAAAGCTTTTTTATCCTGTTCACGAGAGTATGCCGTAATAAATAACAAATTAATTAAAATTATTTATTGCACCCATCTCCATGTTGTAGCTAAAATTTTTGCCTCTCTATATAAACAAATAACAAAAATATTAAATCATGCTTGTTTTTCAAATAAAATTTTAATTCGAACATTTAAGAATGATATTACTATTTTGCCTAATCATATTATTTTTTTGTTCTCGAAACTATCGATGACATCGTAGAGGTATACTTAATAGTTTCAAATGCTGTAATGCAGACAGAAGAGAAAAATTTCTTAAATGCAAAATTAAAATTTATGGTTCTTAAATACTTCTTAAATGCAAAATTAACATTTATATATATGCTTTCTAATATATTTCCTAAAAATTTTGCTTAGAAAACTCATTTCATAACATTTGAAAAACTGTCTTTTCCATTCAGGATTCGCTATATTCGTTTAGACAGTTATGAAGATTTATCAAATATTTTTGTGAACCAAACACGGATTTTCTTTTATCTAATTATGTTAGTATGTATGAATTTCATTGATAGAGGGAACGTAATAATGGCAACGTGAATTTAAGATGGGTGCCATGCACCCAAGATGAGAATCGCAAGGGCAGCATTCTAATGTAAGCGTTTGGGTTGTAAATTGTTATGAATTGCATACACACAAACAAGAAAACGGGCAGTTTTCTTTATGTATATATATTTATATATTCTTTCGTGCGTACGGGTTCGTAATAAATTGAATGCACACAGACCCGACTGTGGCTTGATAAAATTTATTTTGCAAAAAGGAACGCTTTACAGTTCCAGAACTTTCCACAAAAATATTCGCATATCTCGTCTTAGTATGGCACAAAACATTCCGTAGCTACAGTTAAAACTACTAAGACCGTTAAACACAACGCCAAAACCATCGCCAGCTCGGCGATATCTCGTCAGTTTAACGAGATAGCCGTTTACTCAATGTTAAATAGACTTGCTCCTGTATTCTTAGTTTTTTTGGCATAGCAGCCTCTCTTTCAAGCATTTCATGTTAATTATTAAAAGAAAAAAAAAAAATACTACGATTTTACGTATAACTTCACAAAAATTATTTACATATATACTAAATTCGCAACTATATATAGCCAGAGATATATATAGATATAGATATATGTATAATTCAATGTGTCAACAATTACTTTCAAGGGTCCACCTAATAATTAATAATAGTTGAAACAAGATTGCGTTTATTGCTTTTAAACTGCTTAGTTCGTTAATTAATAACAGAATAAAGTTAAACGAAAAATTAAATATCTCACACTTTGTTTAATGACTACGCACTGTCGCGTGAAAGATAAAATGTTTTAATTTCTAGCAGTGTCGAAACACATTTTTTTCCAAACCACTGTGTCTGTTTATTCAAAAGATACACACATTATGAACGGCAATGATTAAAATATTTCAGTTCGGGCAGTGGCAACACACATTTCTTTCAAATTTCTGAGTTTGCTTATTCAAAAGACATATATATTACGAGCGGTAAAATATATTTTTAATACCGTCGAATTTTCTATTTAAATTTGAAACATAATTAACTTACGCTTTGCAGGGTGGCAACACAAAACTTTACTGCTACAGATAACACGTGTCCTTACCGCGTTACATTATCGATTAATTATAGCAGTCTGTAAATGTAGGTGTATGTTACGGTTACAGATGATGAACAGTGAAGAATACTGCCCAGAAATTGGATATTAAAGGTTAACTTTAGCGTCCTTCTCATTAGTGTTGTACTAGAGCACAATCAATCTTTAAACTAATTACATTTTCTCTTATATCTCTCGCAAAATATAAATAAACTTAGCTTAATTCAATAAAATTTTCAAAATATTTCTGTAATTATTTTGAAGCTGAGCATATCAATTCAACTACCATTCCAGTGTTATTCTGATTTCATACGTAAACGTTGGAAACACAAAGATACTCTCACCACCATACATTCTCTTTGATTTAAGTACACATACAGATAATTAACTTCTGACTAAATTGTTTTAGCATAACAGTTCTCAACTAATCAGATTTTCCTAATAGAAGAAATCTGAAGTTTTCTTACACTGTTTCTCTGTTTTGTTGTAAAAATTTGTATCTTCCTCGACAGCTTTTGTTTTGTGATATAGTACGAACAGCTTAATGCTATTACGTTTGTCCACATCAGCTATTTTGGTAACATTAAGTGATAAAGTAAAGTATCTTTCAAATTAACAACAGAATTAACTAATTTAATATAAATATAAGTAGAAACATGTAAATGCTTAACATTTATCGAATTTTAAATGGAAAAAGTTGTTATTAGTAGATTATCTTCGGACGTTATAGAAAATTTGATTTATGAACTGTTTCTAGTATTTCTGAAAATTATTTCATTGACTCCTAATCTTATAATTCGGAAGTCGTCTCTTATCTCAAAACATGGGAAATTCATTGATCTCATCTTATCCTCTTCAAGAAAGTTTATCACATATGTGCTTGGAATTTTTTCAGTAAGCAAATGACAAATTTCTTTTTCTATCTGAAGAAGTGTGTTTGATCGCCCTCGAAATCAAGACAGTTATTCAAAATCTCAGCCAGACTAAAAATTTTTTTTATTTTTTTTTTTGGCTACTTTTAAATGATTGACTAAAATAAAAACCAAGCAGTTTGGTGACTTAATTCTTTACTACAGCAGTCTCGAACTCAAATCGCAATTTTTTTTTGTCATTTTTTTTTAACCAGAATGAAAAGGATTTTTAATGAAACGGAAAATTTTAACTGTATTTTACATGTTATTTACTAAGTATTTATAAAAAAATTCATAAACATTAATAATGATGACACAAAGGAAAAAAAAATCCAATTAATATCTATTTTCTCACTGAAATCTAAAGGTTGGTATTTGAAGAAATGGGGAAATTTCTGATTGTTACACTTTGTAATTCAAGCATTTTCAGGCAGAAATATATTTGAAATTATTCTAATATGTTCAATAAACCAGTAAATTACTTTTTTTAATTTAAATCAAAAATAAGGAAATTATGAAAGTTCTCGATGGGACAAAACCTGGATAATGTTAATCTATTCTTTCTTTCATTTAAAAAATTTTTCTTATAATGTACTTATAAGATACTTATAATGTAATTAATAATTATAAATTTCTCTATTTCTTATTCCGAGTATTAGCTACAATACCCAGAGGGCCTCAGTACCTCGATTTTATAACAGTACATCACCAGGGATTACAAATGCCAATTGGCTAATCAAATCCTTCTCACAATGTCATAGTAAGGCCAATTAATTTATGGAAAAGTGTATTCTCAGGTTATACAAATGTGCTTCGGGGACCGCCAGACTAAGATCACTGTTTTATAAATAAAATACTTATAAAGCATTTATAAAAACATTAAACATAAAAATACATGTAAAACACTGCATATAAGATACATAATCAAATATGAAGCAATTCTGTACAGAAGACAACGGTTTACTCTGGTTCAATCCACTTTATGCATTGCAAGTTTCTCAGAATTTATTAGTTACTCTTGCATTGAGTCACATACGCATATTACGCACAGATGAAATGACACAACAAGACGCATACAAGTTTCGTGCATGAAATGCGTTACCCAGTGAGCCTAACAGTTTTTCCGCCTTAGGTTTATTACTGAATCTAGGAACTCACAGAGTTTGGTGATTGTTACCCGATTTGTAACCAGGATACGTTTGGATGCTACCATGTGGTTTGATAAAAGGACAACTATATATGCAACGGTCAGAGTTGCCCTCTTAGTCACGAGCACAGACATCAGTATTAGTGTTGCCATGTCTTTTGAAATAAGTTGAAAAAGGACCATAGCTTTTGATAAAATATCTAAGTTGTGGAATGGGGATGTGACGCTCAGTGGAGACGTTTAGAATGAATGGATAAACCCGATGTCCAAGTTAGTTGCTATTCCATTCTTGCTCAAGAAAATGAATGGCTTATTGTGGAGAATGCGTTTAAAATGGGACAAGGGCTCTGAGATGTGAGCCTATGTCAATGTCACACGCCGCGTTTTGGCTAGGTGGTCAGCTCTTCACTGCCTTCTTTTTCATCATGTATCACCCACACGAGTTGTATGTTAGTATGTTTGTTATTATTGCATAACTGCTTTTGGATGGCTGTTATGAGAGCAGAGATGTGCCGCAGATTTAATGTGGCCAAAAGACATGAGAAGAAATGCTTGTTGTCAGAGTAGATAAATATATATGAATTATTTTCTGCTATAGTTTGCTCAATGGCCCTTAAGTTGGCCAATGTCTCCGGATGGAAGACACTATTGAATTTTTGCATCTGTCGTTTCCAAATATTTGTAATTTTATGAACTTTTTATTGGACATAGGCACACCCGACTCCTTTCTGGATCTTTGAACCGTCAATTTAGAATACATGTGCACTGGGCGGAAAGAGATGGGCTATTGCGCTACGGATGTTAAATTAGTGGGCTTTTCCAGCTATGTCGAAATTATATGGGGTGAAGTGCCTGTAGATATGTTAGCCAGGTGAGACTCTTGACCCATATAAGGCACAGATACCTAAGACACAGGTACTACACTGATGTTTCTCCCTGCCATCTTGATGCAGGGTCTGCGGGTAGAGTTAGAGCCTAGACGTCGGATAAGTGCTTTCCTTTTCTCAGTTCAGATTTGTGGTTTTAAATTACTGAACACGGCTGTGAAATAGTTGCAGATCTCCGTACCTCGTTGCTCTAGATCTTTCCTGGTGCAATCACTGACCAGGAACGCAGCGACATCTGCGTATGCGATTAAATGCATATATTCCGGCTAATAGACAACTACTAGAAAACAGAAAGGAAGATTCCAAAGTGCGAAAGCTGCAGGAGACCTGGGGACACCTTTGTTTTTGAGATATAGTGGTAAGGCCTGTATTATATGCCACGATGAGAGATATCTCCTTCAAGTAGCTGTTCGAAATGTATAAGGTATTTTCTTCCTCCTTTCTGCATGCCATCGGGATGTTACTGAAAGCATGCCTGACGCGTATTCGAGGCCCGGCGAAGGCACTATATATTTTTTACTTCTCCTGCTTCAAAATAGCCTAATGACTCTAGAAGTGGCAATCGAACAAAAAGGTGGTCGATTATACTTCATCATCATCAGGATTTAGTGACTAGGGCCCCTAATCCTTCGTCACCCTCTAAAAGGGAGTATATAAGATATTTTCTCCCTCCTTTCCTCATGCCTTTCTGATGTAAGTGGAAGCATACTCGACGCGCATTCAAGAATTCCAGATTAGAGCCCCGCCGTGGGTACTGCAAGTTTCTCAGATCTCCTGTTTTAAAATAACCTAACGACTCTACAGGTGTGGTAGACTTTAACAGGGCAGCGAGCCATCCTGAGAACTTGCCTTATAACTGGCGAACAGAGCGTATCGAATGCACTCTTTAAGCCGACAGAAATGAAGGCGGTATATAGTTGTTGATTTGCCGGAATACTTTCTCAAGCGTATTCAATGTGGATAGACCACGGCGGAATCATAATTGCTTATGGCTAAAGTTGTGTAATTGCAGGTAGAGATTAAGTCGCTGAACAAGGAGTTTTTCGCATATTTTCTTTAGGGCTGGGAGAAAGCAGATGGGACGGAGTGTCTGCTGCGGGTCTTCTCTGGGTCTGTGATTTTTGCCGAAGAAGATTGCTTGACCAGTTTTGAAAGCCTTTGGGGGCGGGGACAGTGTTTGAACAGAAGGTTGAAATGTTGTAGTTAGAAGATAGAATAGGAACTGATCTCACACTTAAGTATGTTGTAATTAATCCATTAGGACACAGAATCAGGACACAGAAAAAGCAGAGCTGCCCTCTCGGATGAATGTCTGCCGCGGATTATCTTGAGTTCGATCATCTGCTGGGTAGCTGATGTCCATGATGACTGCAGCTGAACGAGATGTATGGTCAGCATGGTGATATGCAGTATCATTTTTAAGATAAAGTTGGTTGGGCCAGAAAATATTCATTTAATTAGTTTGTAATTTTAATTTACAATAATATGTAGCCTATGAAATCCAGATATTTTCATTTCATTTCTTAGATATTTTTTCTCAATTAGAGTTGGCAACACTGGAACTTACATAGGCCCCTGTCTTTGTTACTTATGTCTTATCTTACTTGAGTTCAAACTACAAGTCGGGATCTGCGATTATTTTTTACTCTACGTTAAATTAAGTTAATCTCCAAAATGCCAAGAAAGGAACTCAAGATCCTTTACAGGTGTGTTTACTGATAAAGGATTTCTGTGCATTTTCTGATGAAATACAAAAGTACTATACTTTTTGAAAAAGGTTTGTAATCGTATTGACAAAATGAAATTTGAGCAGTGCTTTTCAGAATTTTCAGTAGCTGATGGTGGGCGTTCAGACGTTACAATCTACTTGAAATGTGCGAAACATAAGGCAAGCCAAGTAGCAGCGTTAGTTATACATGTTATCATATTTTAGAAGTAGCGATACGAAATGACAAAGAAGTCTGAATAGCAGCTAAAGAAGTAACTTTTGCCTTTCATGTTGTTCTTCAGAATCTCAACTTTAAGTTAGCTGATTCTAAATTAATTTCTAAACTCTTTGAAACAAAGTTTAGACTAGTCAGAACTGAATGTGAAGCTTTCGCAGACTAATTAATAATAAGGTATGTTCAGTATAAATATAAACCTAGAATAATACCTAGAATAATAATAGTTTGGTATAAATACCCTTTTAACTGAACGTTGCTTTTTGTTAACAACTTCTTTGTTTAGTCTTTTCAATCTTAGGTACTTGTCCTAGCAGGATTTATTTTTTTATGAGTATTTTCTCAAAATTGCTCAGATTTGACCAAAAATTTCCCAGTTTGTACAAAAAATGTTATTGTTAGTATATATGCCTTGTTTGAGCTAAACATCTGTGTTAAAATGTTTCCTTATCCCAACACTACACAGTAAAGTCTTGGTTGAAAGGTAGATACGAGAAAAAGGTTCATCGGTGTAAATACACGTATTAAATTACTTTTATTATTATAGAAAACTTACCTTAATTAAGTAAGAAAACGTTAATGGAAAACCTTTCAGTCACAGACTAGCGCAATGCAGGCTGTTTCAAATTCTATACAAACGTAACCATTTCCTTAATCGTTGAATATAATGTGACAGTTTTCTCAGTATCATTTAAATGAGCCTCCTATCACTGTTGCCACAAATATAATGTTCATAATATCGTGAAACGAAAGATGGGGCTGTGATTTGACTAAGATAAATTGTCCTGCGCACTGTGAAAGAAAAAAAAAAGTATTTAATTGCGCAATGAATTTTGATTTCCAGTATTTCCTGTTCTAACATACAAAAAGCCAGTTTCAGTAAATAAATAATCAACAAATATTATTTATGCACTCCTTGGAAAAACGAAATGTTGCAGATGAGTTATCATTTACGACTACTTCTCGGTAAGTGTCATGTTGTGGGAAAATATAAATAAATCAAATTGCTGTCAACAGATGGCGACACAAACGGGCAGGAAAGGATAATTTGAAGTTTTTTTTTTAATCTAAGACATAAATCATTTTCTATGGTTGGACTCATTAATTCTGTCATGTTCTCTTCCTGAAAAGTGATTTAAGAACCGAATATTGCCCGGTATTAAGAAAAACAGAAGGAAAAACCAGCTGCATTTTTCAGCTCGTTAGTTGAGTAAGCAGCAGTAAGGAACAGTTGTCATAAGTAAACAACTTATGAAAATAATTCAGGATCGTAATTTACTAGTAAAAAATTTGTTCAAGAACTAACGGTCTCAACTCTCAAGAGATTTCGAAATTATAAATGATAAGCTTCATACCGTGAGCTCAGAGTGAATTTCAGTTCTCATGGGTAGGAATTATCTTACTTTGTAGAAGTAATTAAATTGCCAGTAATGAGTTTCTATTAATTACATTATAATATTTAAAAAGGTAGGATAATGGGTTTTCATTCATTTAGTATGACACCCCTCTTTATTAGAATCTTTATTAGAATCCTGGGGCGGTCTTTGAATTTGCCCCCCTCATGATGTACAAAAAAGTAACTGCAAAAGCAAGAAAGCGATTCAAATTACTTTAAAAAATGTCAAAATGGCATGTAGAGAAATAAATTAAAACTGCGTTTATTTTTGAAGAAAAACTTTAATTTCAATATTTTAAAATTATGTCATTACTAGCCTAAAGGGCGTTAGCCCAGAAGGGGTGTTAATTTCGTTTTGGCATTGTGCGTTGGTCCAAAATAAATGCCGGTTCACTTTTCAAATTGTTGCCACAAATGTTAGAGAACAGTGGTATATTTAAAGAAATTAAATAGTGAAGAATCTGCATAAATGTATATATGTTTCTTGCATTGTGATAAAACAACGGTATCTAGAGGCATCAAATTTTGAATAATGTAATCTTTCACTGAATGTGGAAGCCCGAATTTGGAATTCGAAATTTGTTTTATTATCGATTTCATATTTTGTAGCACTTTAACGAATTTTTGATTAAAAAACTCAAGGATTTCAAAGCGAGCGTAACGTTGTTCAGAAAAAAACACTTTTATCTCCAGCGCTTTTGGGTGTGTATCGGAAATTCTAAAGATATGCTCATTTTAAAATTATTTTGCGATATTGCTGTTGAATTGAATTTTATGGTTTAAGTGCGAATAACATGATATTTAATAAGTAATGGAAACACACAAAATGTTAAAAAAAATGCCCCTTTGGGCGTATTATAAAATATGAAAGCTTTCAGATTTTCTTTTCTTCTTCTTTCCCCCCCCCCTCTGGTTCGTAAATCTATAATTGACACTGTAGAGGTCTCTTTGGTTGCTCTTGCTGTTTTGCATACAAAAGAGAAAAATTTTTCAAGTGTAAAATATACATTTATAGTTCTTAAATACTTTTTAAATGATTTTTATTTAGAATTCTCACAACTACTTATGTTTACAGCAATTGAGAGGAAAGTTCGCGTTAGCAATACAGTATTTGGAACGTTATTCTAGACATCATATTTTAGTATAAAATGCCAAAATTTGAAAGGACTGCCACGTTCCTGTTTCGATTTCTTTAACAATAACGGAGGTAAAATTCTAAAATAAATTTCCCTTAACGAGAAGTTTTTCCTTATGAATGTCACTTTGATCAAAAGGTGTTGGAGTGCTGCAACCAGCAAGGTGCTTCCTCGTATGTGTATGAAAACTATGGCAATTCATAGGATTCGCCTAACTGGTAAATAGATTGAACTCCATTGTCGCTGTACACTATCTTGAAGTCGTATTACTGAAATAGTTTGAATTGAAGGAGCTGTAAAGTAGCAGCTAATTGAATTTTACTTTGGAAGGGAAAATCAGTCAGAACTCTTACTAGGCATGCATATCTAATGAAATATTTTATGTACAATTTCCAGCAAACTTAAATTTATTCTAAAATATCAGTTGCTTACCAGGATCAGTATAGTATTTTTTTCACCTCTAAGTGGAATTCAGAGTTCGGGCACTGATTACCTAATTTTAATGAATGAGCATTGAAAAGACATTATGTCTGCAACATTGTATGCAGCTAATCCCAAGCTGCATAGCCAAGGTGCTTGCTGGTATTACAAACAGCCACAATATTATTGTTATATTGCTGCTATTCCAGAAAAGTCCAGTACTATACTGTAGGATCACAGCATAGCCAGTGCTGCTATCTGTATCTTATGGGAATTTGCTATCTGTGTCTTACTGGAATTGCTGACCACCTCCTTACATTTCTTTTGGTTAACGTTGCGTTATGTCAAGTTTAATAAATGTTCTGTTTATTTTATAGAGTTTCGTGCCCTGGTTTATTTCATTCTAGGTTTATAAAAGACCATATAAAAGGCTCCCGAACAGGAAAGTATTTGTGGAATCAAATAGAAATACAGATAAATTTGAACGTCTTTCATAGTTTCATTATTCATTGCCTTTTACGTTTTGCATAGCATGGATGAAGTTACGAATAAAAGTTGCCGCGCTAAAGCATTGTGAAGTAGGTTGCATATTGCACATAATAAAGAGTTGTCTAAAAATGATGCAATGCTTAGGATTCAGCAAGCGTACAGTTCATTAATTCGGTTTGAAAAACACGATGGCTTGTTGTCGGAGAGCCCTGAGAGGAATTAGAAGAAATATGTTTCGTGGTTTAATCCCTTAATTAAAACGCATTGGATAAATTTGCAGAAATTTTCGGGCTAATCAAAATACTGATATAAAACTTCTGCGATTAAGTATTAATCCTTTTCTTGGAAATCCATCATTTATCAACAGTTCATAATAATCAGTTACTATCTAAAATTAAAAAACTTGGCTATCTTGTGGGTTTTTTGCTTGAAGATGTAGCAAAATTAATTAAGCACAAAGATACCTATGAATAAGGTTGGGCTAAGCTGGTAGGCGGTATGATGACGAAAAGCCAATAGTCATAATAACGAAAACCTTCTTGGAATTGTTATCAATAAATCTAGCCAACCGTTTAAGCGTGCATATACCGAAGAGTTGTGTAAGATTAATTTAGTGTTTAGGATTGAGTGAATAGAAAATTCATTGATTGAATCTGAAAAATACAATGCCTTGTTAGGAGAAGACAGCTTTGGTTTAGTTTATTATGGCAAAGCATACTACATCTATCTGCCTAAAGGGAGGGATGCCTTTGTGGAGGAATTTATAAGGGAAACTGGCTTGTATACTTTTTAAACATGAAGGAAAAGCATGAAAACACCCATGCAGCCAGCCTGTTCGGCATCAGGTCCATGCAGCCGCAAGTCTGAACTACAGTTACCAGGTATATCATCCCTCGGCCGTTGGTGGGCAACAAGACTCCTTTGACACAAAGGAATTTGAAGAAAAATATTTTGTGGTTAAATCGCTAATCAAAATGCTTTAAATAAATTTTCAGAAACTTCTCGCGTCACTCAAAAATATGATGTCAAACTTCTGCGATTAAATATTAATCCTTTTCTTCGAAATTATCAAGACTGGCCTTCGTTCACTATCAAAGGTATGATTAGCCGAATAGCAAGTACAAATCCTTGGCCATTTTAATTCGGCCACCGTGAGGTAATTCTAGATTCACAGATATAATTTCTTTCACCGTCTTCCCTTTTTCTTATATGCAATGCAATAAAATATCCCATCGAATAAATTGTAATGAAATAATTCTCTTCGTTGCAATTAATTAGATGAGAGCTTGACTAAGGGAAACACCAAGTAGATCGCTGAAAATATCGGTTATATAGTAGAAGATGCTGGGAACTTGAAGAATCAAAAAATTACTTGATTATCCAAAAATATATTTTTTACTTGTTGATTAGCCTATGGAATGACACAACAAAAAGGGCAGTCCGCACCCTGCAGTTTTCAGATCGAAGTTTAAGTAATTCCTTTCGATGTCCAAATAACTTTGACATTTTAAATAATGAATACGAGCAGCCACGCAAGAGATATCCTTCAGTAACAAACGCAGGCAGCAAAGAGAGTGCATATATCCTGGTCAGAGTATTTTTATAAGTTTCAGAGTCTTTGTTTTAATCCTACTCCAATTGGGGAAAAGTTCACAGCAATTCGGGTAATGCAGGAAAATTGCAGATGCTTTGAAAGGGTTGTGCTTTAATTGAAAATTAGTAATTTAAAGGACTATTATCATATTGTTCCAATTAAGGTTTAATTTATTAATAATTTTTTCTTCATATTTTTATATCTGACATACATATATACATTATTGTGCCAGTTAAACTATGCTGAAGACTAGCTAGCAATATTATTTTGGAATGGTTCGAGCTCAGAAATGCAGAAGCTCTTCTTATTAATGCTACTATTTCTTTTATGCATTTGAGCTATGGTTAATACGCCAGATTAATTTTGCATTAAATAATTTGTCTTAGCTTTATTTCTTTCCAAATTCTTTCTTAACAATCTGCAGCTACCAGATTTCTTATTTCCTCCTCTCAGCTTTGAGTGATTAAAGACAGTAGTTCAAACAATAAAATTAATTTTACTCCTAAATTAAATTACTTTATGCCACCCTTTATTTCACTCGCCAGAAAATGCTTTTAAGTTACAAATCCAACTTTTTGATTTAGGGTAATCTATTTTTTCACTTAAAATGATACACTGGTATCTCGTCATAGGTCCGCTTTCATATATGTCCAACTATACGAGCAGTTTGGAAGTGAAAATTTTTGTTTGGTGCACGACATCAATTTAAAATATGACTCGATGAGTCACGACTGCGTGCACTATGCTTATGTACCTCTTTCGAGATACTGCTGTGACGTTAGTACTTTTGTTGCTACTAATCAGCAAACAGCCCTGGGCTATAACTCTGAATTTTCACCTGATTTTGTATATTTTCGTGTAAATTTTCTGGAAGTTCTTCAACAATAAGTTATAGGAAATTTAATAAGAAGAATCGAGCAATGAAGAAAATTGTTAGGATTACCAAGGAGGTGAAAAAAGACATTATTGAAAGGTATGAAGATGGTATGCTTATCCGCTACTTAGCTATTGCATACTGTTGAAAACTGCCGTGTACAATAGTGTCTACGATTGTGAAAAACAAAGATGCTATTAAATCGGCTAATGTTGCGAAGGGGGCAAAATCCATTACCACTACACTGTTCTAGAAGATAAACACTCTATTTTAAAAGATAAACACTACACTGTTTTAGGAGATAAAGGAATATGGCGCCATTTAACAATTTTAGTAAGAACTGTTAGCGGGAAAGCAACAACGGTGCTGTCAATCTAAGGTGAGTGAAGTGATTTCAAAACTGAAACTGCGTTGAAATACTAACATTTATTTAAAAAAAAGCAATTATAATTTTTTTGTTTAGTATGTATGACTGTCAGTGAGAGCGAAACGCAACAATGGTGACGTAAACGTAAAATGGGTGTCGTGAGGCAAAGCTCTAATATAAACAAACGCTCTGAACGTAGACCTCTCGGGATGGTTTTCGGAAATCTTGAGAGGATAGTGATTTCCTTTTTTATTTTGAGGGTCAAATGAGCCAGGTTTCGTAAAAATCGGAATAAAACTGTAAGTTTACGTGAATTACACATACACAAATAATAAAAAAAAAAAGTGCACGCTTCTTTTGCGTAAATAGACGATTTCAATGAATCTTGCCAATGTAATTTCACGAGTACAATGATTAAGTAATCAGTAATAACTGAAATGAATATGCTTTTATTGCGTTTAAATCGCTTAATTTGTAAATTAATAATATAATAAATTTGAAGAAAAGTTAAGTACCTTATGATTTACTGAACGATAAATCATGCCGAGTGGAACCTAAAAGATTTGAATTTGGACAGTGCAACACATTTCTTATAAATACATCGCTTACTTTGTTAATTAACAACAGAATAAAACTGAAAGGAAATTTAAATATTTTACGCTTTGCTGAACGTCAAAGCATTGCTGCATAGAAAATAAAAACGTTTTATTTTGAAAAATGGCGACACATTTTTGTTTTAAATTGCTGAGTTTGTTAATCAGTTCGAAAGAGAAAAAAAACTATCTTACGGTTTCCAGAGCGATAAACACAATTCTTTCACATCGACGAGTTTTCCGATTAAATTTGAAACGTAAATATCTCATGCTTTGCAGAGTGGCAACACAAAGCTTTTTAAATTGGTAAAAAGTTCGTTAAATTAGAGTAAAATATATATAGAGAGAGAGTACGGATCTCATGGTATGTTTTTGAGAAATCTTACGTTGCAGTGACCTTCCTCTTGTTTTGAAAGTCAAGTGTGCCAAATTTCATCAAGACCGGTTTAAAACTGTAGATTTGTATGAAAGACAAAAGCACGGATACTCTTATTTATATAGATTGGAAAAGTTCATTTGGTATACATCCAGTTTGGTACAAGTCCAAGAATCTGGAACAGATTTAATAACGTATATCGAGGTACTAATGTATTTGTATGTGGGCTTTCCTTGAGATTCACTAGTAACGTACTCCGACCTGAAAATGTGAAAGAAAGCTTTCCTGTTGTGCGATATCAGATGACTAGAATAACGTATGTCAGTGAGAAAACAACCAACCTCTTCGTAGCCATACTTTCAGCACGGGTTCACACACAAACACATGGTTAGTTTGGGAACGCAATCTGCCACTTTGCTTCTAGCTTTGAATCCATTGAGAAGGAAAAGCAAGCTCATGTTTCTTGACACATTTTTTATGTCAGTAATACCCGCAATGTGAAAGATCATTAAATTTGATGCTCAAGTAATGACTGCCAAATGCCAAGTGCAAAAAATAAAAAAGGTTGACATGCTAAAGCTGCCAACTTTCCCGTCTTTATTTTAATTCATTATTTTTTCTCCTACAGGAAGTGAGTTGCCACTCTCAGTGAAATATGTTTACTTCGTTCATTTTAATTGCACTTCGAATGTTGCCTAATAGTACAAAGTAATCTCATAATTATTATTTATCCGTAATTAGGGCAGAGTTTGCGATAATATTTATTATAATATAACGTAAAGTTTAATAAATTTATTTCGTAAATAAAAATATATGAAGATACTAAATTCTTATGACAAACAAAACATGCACAAAACTTTTTATACTATCTATATGATATAGAAGAAGTAAAAAATAACAGTTGTATGATTAATTTTTCTTGCCGTAAATTTCATCTACGTCCATAGATGGCGCCACCATATAACAAAGAAATAAAATGCTGCCAGAGTAATTGTGACGTTATAATTGATTTAAAAAATTATACGAAATTAACATTTGCTTTGTGTAAATTTTAGGGAAAAATTTATATTTTCAGAAAATCAGACATAGATTTGTTTCTTTCAAGGAGTGAAGGACTATAAGCTGAGAGACCTTATCTCGAATTGTGCAGAGCATTTTCTACAGGGAACATTTATCACCTTTACTAAACCTTTAGTTTCCAGTTTCCGTGCAAAAATTATCCATTTCTTTTTACTATGTACATTTAATTAGTGAAACAATACATAAAATATGCCACAAATATTTTTTCAAAATTTTTGTAATTTTTAGTATTTTATGACTCAAAATAAATGGTAAATAATTATCCCGAATTAACTGGTTAGTGTGTTTTTTTGTTAAGAATGAATGCAAAAAATAATTTCGAAATAATTACGAATTTTAACAATCATAAATTGAATATTTATCTGTAAAAGAAAATATGAAAGAAATAATTGAAAAGAAATAAAATATGAAAATTCGCAGATATTTTAGTTCAAACTCGAAATAGTACAGTAGACCTTGAAGCATAGCGCTACACACAAAAGCACGGAACAATCTGGGCAAAAATAGAGCGTTTTTGCAAGATTTTTAGACAAAGTTCTAAAAGAATAAATTTACAGCATGCGCTAATTCGTATATTTCCCGCTAAATTGCAAAACAAGCTGAATTATTAACCTAACGCGCTTTCCACGGATAAAAATAGCCTCACACGTGGGTGGATAGGTGCCCGGATGCTCAGTCTAAAGAGGCGTGGCATAAAACTCGCGTATCCTCGCAACAAAACATCGTGAATGTCATCAGCGTAGTCGCAAAACACACAGCGAGTATATTAGCAATAAATAAAAAAAGGTCTGACATAAACCATGAATACGAGTTAATTCGTGACACTTTCCTCCACACGCTTTCGACAAATTTTCGACGATCTAGCTAACTTGAAATAGCTAGGCAAGCGGTTAAATTTTTTTTGATTCTAAATTACAGGTTTCCTGCACTCAACAATAGTGGCGGACTTTACAGCTATCGATACCCGGGGAGAAAATCTCTCTGGAGGAAACGTTATGAATATTTATTGGAATGATCACCATATAAAATGTCAACACAAATGCAAACATATAATTAACATTTATTTGATTAAAATTAAATATTTAAAATTATTGGAAAAACAAAAGAACCTGAGGCTCAAGGAAAAAAACAAATAGCCTCCAGCAGACTAACATATATTTAAAAAAGGCTAATTAACCTGATATTTTTTATGCTTTAATTTTTTTAAAAAACTTTTCTGTCAATAAAAAAAAAAGCTGAAACTGCTTTTGCGAGCCATGACTTCTGAAACTTCTTGCGAAACTTCATCAAAATTAATATTTTTAACTACTCCACATTCAGTATTTTAACACACTTTTACCCACCACTTTTTGCACACAAAACTATATCTATGAGTCACGACGGCACGTAGCCAGAGGTGGGAGATGCTTATTTCACGTAAAACTAAAGCATCCACGCTTCTAGCATAAACATGGTACATTTATAAGTAATCATCCTCCCAGAATCCAAAGTTTCTCTTTACATTCCTACATATATGCACATATACTTAGAAATGTTAGATTCTTCGGAGTTACCCCACCCAGCAGGGAGGTCTGCTTTCATGCACTTCCCCCTCGGTAAGCCCCCTTCCATACGATTGCTTCTCAATTTGTTTTCAAGTCATGTCTAACCTAAGGAAGGCTGATATTCATAAGTTACCCACTTCTGTAAAATGAAACACAAAGCAAGAATTTTTCCGTCTTAAATAAATAAAAAAGTTACTTTTTATTTGCCTAAAAATATAACCCATTTTAGTTAATAAAAATAACAACATGTAGTATACAGTATCCCAATATCAATATCACAATACGCTTCAAACTACTAAGAACGTTAAACACAACGCAATGTTAAGCGCATCTAAAGAGAAAGCCAACCTCTGATCTGACGCTCAACTAACAACCCCCCAACAACATCGGCCGTATAGAGTTTTCAACCGGCCGCAGAGATACTTCTAGTACTCTCTGCTTCTCAAAATTACTGGAAATCAATATGAGGGTCGAATTACGGTTGCAGCTAATATGGTGATCAATTACATTTATTCAATTATAATACCTATTACGGTGATACAGAGACCAGACCAAAATGGTGCCAAATGTTTGTCAAGTTCGGCGACTTTTGCCAATTTCTAGCCAAATTTGGCAACGAAAATAGGTCACCAAAACTGTTGTCAGCATGGCGATATTTCGTCAAATTATCAAAATGCCCAATTACTCAAAGTTAAATCGCCTTTCTCCTGTATTCTTACTTTCTCGGCATAGCTTACTTCTCTACCTTTTTCATGTTACATTACGCGGCAAAATACAACAATTTCACATATGATTGCACTAAAATCATCTATCTATGTACAAAATTCGTAACAGTATACTATGTAAATAAAATACAATACCTGAATATTATCCTAATGTATAGATTTTAAGACTTTTATTGTAGTAAAAAACCGTTCAAATCATCCAAAAATTTCGTGTAGACAGAAAATTTTATATAAAATGTGCGATTTCAAATAAATTCACAAGGTTTATCGAACTTTTAAGTAGTCATTTATAAATATTCTTAGAGGGATAATAATTAACTTGTTAATAAACGGGCTCATTTCTCAATAAATTTTCTAATTTTCTTAAAACAATTATTAATGTGCTTTTATTTTTCTCCCGTATTTAACTCCAGGTCATTAAACAGTTTTCATTTTCGCAATGTTAACTCCTTTTTACACGATAATATTTCTGAGTTAATCGTATTTTTAGCCCAAAGGGCGTAAGCCCAGAACGGCTATTAATTTCGTGTTGGTATTTTGCTTCGAATTCGGCGTATCACTTTTCAAATTCTTACCACCAAATGTTAGATTCTTGCATTATATTTAAAGAAACTGAATAGTGGAGAATCTGCATAAATTTATGTATATTACTCGCATTGTGATAAAACAACGGTATTTAGAGAAATCAAATTTTGAATAACGTATTCCAGAGGCCCGTGTTCGGGCCTCTGGAAGCCCAAATTTGGAATTTGGAATTTGTTTTATTATGTATTTCATATTTTGAAAACCTTTAACGAATTTTTGATTAACAAACTCAGCGATTACAAAGCGAGTACTGCGGCTAGAATTACGATTTAACTTTAAAACGAGAACTACTGTAGCCTGGCTCCGATGCAGAAAAACATGTTGATAAATGCAGTGAACGAAAAATACAGATTTTTGTACTTATTTTGATAGTAACACATAATAAATGCAAACGCAAATGCAAAGCGTATATTACTTTTTCAGGTTTCGAAATTTTATCTTACTATCTAATGAACACAGTGTAAAACATTCCACTATCAAAGAGTGAAATTTGAAAGTAATTAAAGCTAGTACATTCAACTTTCTTACAATGCGCCTATCCAAGCAGGAAAACTACAAACGTACGTTAGCAGATCATACTCTTAAATCTTTACGTTATGTAAGCTACTTTTATACATTGTTCTTGAAATGTTTGAAAAATGTTATTAAACATCTTATACGAATTTCTTGTATAAATAGCCAGAAAGACTTTGCTTATTTTTTTTCCCTCTTAAAGTTTCATTTTATTAACCACAGAAAACAGAGTTATGAATAAAATGTGAAGCAATACAATTTGAATTACTTTATTAATATAAATATAAATTAGAATTATTTCTGAAATACAGTAGTGTAATTTGATTAAACCTCGATAATAATTTTTCTATTTTAGCGTATTTAGGGCGGTAAAATAACACCAATAACAGTGAAATAGCATATCTCTACCAAAATACCAATAAAGGTAAGTAAGTAAAAGTATGTGTGCACATGCACTGGCCACAGTTTCATAATCTTAATTCATTTCAACATGCATGAGATGTTTTTGAGCAAGATTTCCGAATCTTGTACGGTATGTACGAGGACAACATACGGCATGATAAGAAGATTACAAGATAACAAGAAGATGATACAATATTTCTTCCTCCTTTCTGCATGCCTTCATGGTGTAATAATAGCATACTCGGTGCGTATTCAAGAGGTCCAAGTTCAAATCTCATTCACTGATCATTTTCTGCTTCAAAATAACCTAATGTCTCTACAGTGGCGCCCGAAATAAAAAAACTGTTGGTGAATGATGATTCTTCACCACCAGGATTTAACAATTTAGTCACATAATCCCAAAACGCCCTTAAAAGGGGAAGTATATAAGGTATTTTCTCTTTCCTTTCTGCATGCCTTCGTGGTGCAACGGTAGCACAGTCGGCGTGTACTCAAGAGGTCCAGGTTCCAGTCCCGGCGAGGGCATTGCACATTTTTCACCTTTAATGCTTCAAAATAAGCTAATGTGTCAAAACACTTTAAAGGAATGCTGCAGTAAGCACTAATAAACCTTTTCTTAAATGGCATGCAGCGTAGGAAAGATTGAGAACGAATAGTTTTAAAAGATATATGTCAGTCATCAAACTACCATAAAACACCACAAAGAAGCCAACAACACAAATGCAGTGACGCAGCTTTAACTTCAGCCGCTCAGAGAGGTCCCTTAATTTACCACTCCTATTGATATGCAAACATATAACTAAAAAAAAATGTTTAAATAATATATAAAGAAATAAATTTAAACTCCGAATATATTTATGATTGTTTTCTTATTCGCAAAACCATTCACATTGCACATGTCTATTTGATTGCTCTTGCTGTTAAGTAGACAGCAGAGAAAGTTAAAGAGTTTAAGAGAATTCTTAAATATAAAGTATACATTTGTAGTTCTCAAAAGCTTTTTATTTAGAAAAAGCTTCTAACAACGAGCAACACTTAAAGTAATTGAGAGGAAATTTCGAATTAGTATTATAATAGTTTAAACTTTGTTCTGCATAGTAGTTTAGAACAAAAATTCAAAAAGACTTCCCTTCCACGTTCCTGTTTCTATTTCCTAGCATTATCGGAAATAAAACTCTGAAACACTTCTTCGAAGAATTCCGTCTCATTGAATTCATCATGATCCATAACTTAATGGATATTTACAATCTGCATTCAAAAGTTTTGATAGAATAAAAAAGGTATAGTAAAATGCACGTAACTGTTGCAATAACTTGGGGATTTCTTTAAATACTTTATCTAGAGCAAAAATTCTTTTTCTTCTCAATTTTATTTCGTATGGAAATTTAGGATTTAATTACTCTTCACTACCTTGATGATCCACATAACTAACTCTTATAAAATAACAATGCCTCCCTCAAAAGTGTTCCGTATAGGCGAATCGTCCCTTCCGCCTACTCTAGCTATACCACCGGAGGAAAGAAAGAATAAATGCTTTTGGGAACACATACACACATCGCTAAAAAACGAGAGAGAGAAATAATTTTTTAGGTGACTTGCCATATCGAAAAGATAAGGACCATTGCATTAAGGCTGGTGCCTATCATCAGACTGCAACAGGAGCTCAAAGTAGCTAATCAATGTAAGCTAAATTTAAATAACTAATAGCCAAAGGCTACACAGAACAATTTAATTGCGAAGTTGGCTCGGAATTCGCAGGTGTGAAATTAACTATCGGCAAGTAGTAATGCAAAGCCAAAGACAGGAACTGTTATTTAGAACAGCAAAACTAGTAAAGTGGTCTTCACGAGGCAGAACATGTCCTGACTTAACGATCTCAAATCCTCACTTATGTGCACACAAACTAATTTGCATTCTGGCGGAAAAACGGAAAGAGAGAAGTGACAGCAAAGATTTCAATCATAAAATAACTGGTTAAACAAACTAAATAAACCTCGCAAAAGAAGATCTAAAAGGATTCAGATTTTCACATCTCACCACAGGTTTGTTAAGGCCTTTTGTGCTCTCCCTGAGTTCGTAATTAATCACTCTGCTTTTAAACTCACTCCTGATAGCACAGCTTGTTTTTTGTCTTTTTAACTTTATTATTAAACATAACTTTTCTAACCCTTAAGGCCACACAAAATTCAACAATGAAACTACAAAACATTTTTAAAACAGCATAGTTTTATAATTCCGCGTAGAGTGTTTCATGAATTTTTTTATTTTGCTCGTTAGAAGGCAGCAACGTACTATATTTAAAATGCGAGAAAAGATGGAAGCTGTAATGAAAATTTCAGTTTTTGTATCCTTCGTGTGAAAGCAGGAAATTAGAATGCTTTTCTGAAGCTAACTGAAATGCGGAAATAATACGATATTAGTTGATGAAATGCCTGATGAAATTTCACTTACTTTCGAGGAACATTTGATAGGATTGCAGAGAAGTCTGGAAGAGTATTCTCCTACAATTCATAGCAACTAAGCATGGATAAGAAACCCTTTCACAAATAATATAGAATTACAGGATTACTAGATTCAGACATTGAATCGATAATTGAAATATCTTGTGATACAGTCCTTCGACAAAATACCACTGATAGATTTTCTACTGTCCTGTAGCGAAGAGTTAAGTTTCTAATGCCTTTTTTTACAGCTCACAGTTATGAAGCAATTTTGTCGACGCTTGTTATTCTAGAAACAAAAAACAAAAATACAAAAACCGATTTAAAAATAAAGTTATCCTCTTTTTCCGTAGACCTTAAAATTCTGGTTAAAGAGAAACATTTCCTATTAACATATTTTTATTGTTTTACATTTTTATACGTATTTTTGTTGCTTTCACAGCAAAGGATAAACATTTCAACACCAAAATTTCCTTAGTTTAACAATTAGCTATAAATATTTTTACCGGACCACGAAGGGAAAATATTAAAACAACTGGGTCACGAAAACAAGAGAGTTATTGAAGTCCTGGCCCAAATTGTAAGCAACTTTATCAAAACATTGCTGAAGTCCGCATTTTCCCTAAGAATGCTTTTAAGTACTAACTACGGCAAATAATTGTTTTAGTTTCTTTCCTTCAATTTGTAGAATTGTGCTGCGTCTAGAGGTTTGTGTCAATGTCTTGTAGGCCCTACCAGACTGGAAGCAAGTTATCTCTTTAGTCTGAAGCTCCTGACCAAGAAGTAAGAAAGTTAAAATACCCTTTTTATTTAACTTATAAATGAACAGAAGGTACTTCCTGTGCTAAAAATGAAGCTCCGCTACTTGCGGGTTATTTAAATTAACGTAAGATAAATTCAAACGAAGGTAACATAATCTGAGACTACACACATACACACAATAATAGGTTTCTTAAACTGGCCTCAAGGTGATCAATGGTGTGTGTTTGAAATGATGGCTAGTAAGATGTTAAAGCCGGAATAACTTTGGTAAAGCTGGTTATGGTACGTAAATGCAAGGCCAGGCTACCAGAAGTTCTAACTGTAAAACATTCAAATCCTCGGCTTTATTTGAAACAAATCTGCAGTGTCACGTAAAATCCTTCCCCGGCCTTTGTTCCGGGTAACCACAAATAACATTTGAATGAATTTTACACGTATTTAAAAGTCCCGCCATGTTTCCGAATTTATCGCGGCAGAAATCAAAATTTACAAAACATGTCGTGTGAAGTGAGACGAAGAAGAATAAAGTGGCACCAAACTCGTGGGCCCCCACGCAGATCCTCGCTCCTGCCAATTATGAGGCAACCCTTTTTACTCCAATAATGCCATCCACCTTCTATATTCCATTATCAGCGGAGCTGTCATCGGCTGTGTGTGCGCGCCGAGCGGGCAAGCGAGAGTGGTGAAATTCAATCCGTGGTGAGCGCTTCCCTTCAATTTCCGGGATAATAGTTTCGGATGTCTCCGGAATATCGGATGTCTCGGGCCCGATCGAGGACTGCGCCCGCGCATCATCCAGCAGAAAGGTACCAAGAGGATGGTGACGGTTTTGGTAACCTCCCTGCCTGAAGGTTCGTTCATAGCAACTTTTTCGCATTTCTTTAACCCAATTACATTAACTTTCAGTGTTTCAACTGGCCATACATTACATTGCTTCTGATAATTTAATACATTACGTACATACATTACATTTCTTCTGATATGTTAATGTGGAAGATTTCATAAGCCATCCTGAAACAATCTTTAGGAGAATTGAATATAGAGCATCTGCAATTACTAAAATGATGAAGCTTCTTTAAACTTAATACCACGAAGCACATAAAACAAACGCTGCGCCTATGCAAGCACTATTAAAAATTTTAGTACTTGTTTGATATCGATTATTAAAAAAATAATTTAAATAAAAAAAAACTGAAAGGTTTAGATTTTGAAAGTCGCCCAAAAAGGATTGTTAAGGTTTTTTATGCTTGCTCTGAGCTCGCAGTCTACCAGTCTGCTCTTGCACTCACTCCTGCTAACCCACTTTTTATTTTTATTTTTTTTGTTTATTTATTTTAAGCATCATATTCTTTTCACTTACGCTCTATACAATACAGAAACAAATCACAAAATTTTCAAAAGCTGCATAGCAGTATATGTTTAGAATTTCCGATGCATTGTTAAGTGCCGGTATACATGTTTATATTTTTTCAGCCTTTTCTCAGTTCGTCATATCAATATTCCGTTTTCGCAGTATGATGGCTAACAAAAATATTTTTTTGTCTTTTTATTATTAACTTTTCAGTTAACTTTATTTATTAAATATCACGTTCTTTTCACATAAAATTCGATTCAAAGGCAAAATCACAAAATATTTAAAAACAGCATACGTTTAGAATCCCCGATAGACAGTCTCGGGCACTGGCGATCTCACTTCGAGCCTAATAACCGTTTTGGGGCTAAAAAAGACTGAAGATATTTCAAGAGAGGAAAATTGAAACACATTTTGAGGAGCGTATTATTGGGAGACTAAACAACTGCTTCTTTATTTGGTCAATAAAAGCAAACGAAGCCTTATGAAAACGAAGTCAAGTAAATGTTGAAATTTTCCAGATGCTATCATTCACCTTTTGTATAATGTAGTGCAATCTCACACTCAATGTTACGCATAAGAGTGTGTAGAAAGCACCTTCAAGTCCGAGCATGCTCTATAAACCTCTGAATAGCGTCTTTAGATTTAGTTTCAACGATTACCTCTTACAATTCCTTCTGTATGTTCCTTTATCAAGAAATAATGACGTATAACATGCTTGAAAATTGATAGTTTGGATTATCCGTGTTTTTCAATTATCCGGCATTAGCCCGAATAATCAAGAGTACACCGTACATCCAACTGCTATTTTATTTATTGCATGTTTTTTTTTCCTTTCCAAAAATAGTTGCCTCAAATCTTGGACTTCATGTATATGGGAAAGCTAGAACCCTAGTTGCTTAACAACCATAGTTTCTTAACTGAACTTGATGGATATAGTCACAAAGATAAAGACTCTCTTATAATACTAAATTTGATTGCACTCTTTCTTTTTTAAACAATATTCGGCTTTATAATAATTTATTTCTAGTTTATCAAACAAATTCGGTAAAGTTTCCTTTGCTTAAGGAAAAGGGGAAAAACAAAGGTATCATTCAGGATTTGTTTTACGCAATGAATGAAAAAAAGTACAATTATAATTCTGAATTAATGTGTACTTTACAATAGAAGTCTCAAGACAAACCTCCTACCTTTGTTTTCTCTATTAACATCCGTCCTCCCCTTCAACCGGAATAAGTTTCCCCACTTCATTTGAAATTATAGTTCATGTCATCTCTAGCCAACGTGCTGACTACCCCCATTAAACGGAATTTAAGGGACAAAAGTGAGTTCAGGAATTTGATGAAGGTATTACTATGGTTCTCAGGTAGGGTAAAGAGAAGGCTTTGAAACGTTAATTCTCAAATAAAACGCAGGACTAGGTATTTTCCTCTCCTGCGGGGCAGTCTAGGTGGTTCTAAATTCTGGTATCCTCCCTTAATTTAAAAAAAAAAATTGTTCCCTTAAATTCTCCTGCTCAGTGCCTCTCCTAATTCCTAAAAATTTTGTCATCCCTAAATTTTGCTGCTCGATGTTCCTCCAAACTTTAAAAATTTTGCCGCCCGGTGTGGCCGCATCGACTGTACCGTCTCTGGTTCCGGGCCTAAATAAAAGAGTATAAATTTACAAATAAAAAATGTAAATTTTAATTTATAGTTGCAACTTTTATTTTACGTCCATCATATGTATATTTTACTTTTCGGATGAAACTTTTCTAATCCTCAAGAACTGTTATTGCAATTTTCAGAAAAAATATTGCGTTATATCATAAGCATTAATTTATAAACATTTATTTTTTCGTTAATGTGTACACTGGGTATCTTTTCTTTCCCTTAGTTTTTTCTTACAAGTGTGAAAAAAGTAAACTAAATATTACTGAATATTTTCAAACGATATGTTAAATTCGTGGAAAAGGCGAATGAAATTCTTAATTAAACATTTGAGTAAAAAATCCATTTCTGCACAAAAATTTGCTAACATTTCTATTTCTTTTGTTCTTCTTAAGCTTATTCTATTAAACGGATTTTGAATTTTATTTATATGCTTGTATGTATACGTATAAATGTGACTGTAAATATATAAGTAATTCTTTGTGTTAGAAATATTTATCAGTTTTGCATTTTCCGTTTTTCTAATTTTTTTATCTTTTAATTTTTTGGTGAGCTGGTTTCCTTAAGATAAGCTCTTCCTAAATATTAGTATTTTAATGCTTTTTTTACCCCAAATGTGTTTGAGAAGTTTAAAAAGCAGTAACTTTTATTTCATTTATTTACGAAAGGTAACTTTAAGTTCTATATTTATTATTAAATTTGATTTTTTTTGAAAATTTAAGAATAAACAGACTATATTAATACAACAAAATGACACAATCATATTACTAGCCCAAAGGGCTATTAATTTCGATTTCGCAAATTGCGTTGTCTCACTATAAAAGTCTGAATCACTTTTCAGATTGTTGCCACCAAATATTAGAGCCCTGCATTATATTTAAAGAAATAAAATAATGCAGAATCTGCATGAATGCATGTATGCTTCTAGCATTGTGAAAAAACAACGGTATCTAGAGACATCAAATTTTGAATAACGTAGTCCTCTACTCGAATATGGGCACCTGGAAGCAAGTTCGAAATTTGTTTTATCATCTATTTCATATTTGGTAAAATTTTAATGCGTTTTTTGATTAACAAGCTCAACGATTTCAAAGCGTTCCGTTAAGATCAACCTCGCGTGCATTTTCAGGCACGGATATTTTATGCGCGAAGTTTCTTTATATTTCTTACTTGTATGATATTGCCAGCGTAGCAATGCGAAGACGTTGCAGTGTCTAACGGTATTTGCGTTCAATGACTTGTATCACTTTTGAATATTTGCCTCCCTTTTCAAATTCCGTTTTGAATCCCCCATGAAAAAAACGCCCACATGGGCATAATATAAAACTGAAAACTTTCAGGTTTTGTTGTTTTTTTTTTTGAAGCAGTCGTTCATTGTTTTTTACTGATTGCACACAATTATTTTATAAGAAGTATTAATGAGCAATAAAAAGGAAATATGTATTCGTGTCCTTATACCCACTGATTCAGTAACAGTGGTTTACCGCAATCCAAAATTTCGTTTTTTTAGGGAAGTAAACAATTCCAGTGTTATAAATTGTAAGTAGAATAAGCTTCAATATAATGTAATATAGCATCCTAAAAGTGCTCGATACTGCCTCGTGATTTTGATCATGACGAAAGGAAAGAATGCGCATGCTATGTTAAAGAAATGTTTGTTTGCTTATAAAGTGCTTTGATAAAAAGTATAAAATCTTTTTCTGTCGCTTAATGAGTCTATACCTAGTATGTATGTAATTTTTCGCATGTCTGTTACCTCTTCAAAATTAAGTTAGAATCCTTTGTTTATAACTTCTCTTCTGTACGAAAAAAAGTAAGAGAAAGTTTACGATAAAGGTACAAAACAGAATAATGTATACCTGTAGGGCTTCCCTCATTTTTCATAGCAAATTTATTTTAAGTTTGATACTTTTCCTGAACCTCTCAACTTCCCCTTATATTTTCTCGTCAGGATGTAAATTTAAAGTTAAATGAAGTGAATACTTAAACGGGTAAAACTCTTGAGTTTATTCAAAGCGTGTTTTCGCTAGCCAGCTCACGTTTCGTTGCTATCTCGCTGTTACGCCAGTAAGCCTTTTGGTCATTTCGGATTATCATCACGCCTGTTAGGTTTTGAGAGTCAACCTGTTAGGCGTAATTTAACGTACTAATCCAGCACTCTTCTATTTTAGATTCTAGTCTACATTTAAGTTTCTCACCGCAAGTTGACGGTGTTTTGTAAACTCACGAAGATCGTGCCTTTTTGTGAAACGTTGAATTAATAAGGGTTACTTTTTCATCCTTCTTCTGTGCTGGTATTTATTCACGCCTGTGCGAGAATTCGCCAGGTTCATTGTAGGATCTAGCATTTGTGTATGTGGAATAGCAGAGACAGATCTTATGCACCTTACTTTTTTTTTTTTTTGTTGATGATGAATTGCTGCTCAAAATTTCATTAAATATACCATGTTTGTTTCCTTGGATGAATATTGCGATGTGTATAGCGTTCGTTATCACCCGTGGTTTCCGTTAACCACAAAAAGTATTGAACCACAGTACCCGTATAATTTTTAGTAAATGAAACTTAGAAATAAAGCAGACTTCTCATCTTTCTGTGTATACAATTTGTATTTGCATTTGCATGTTAGCATTTCGCCCATTTTATTATTTGAAACATATTTTATGAAGATTCTTCATTAAGCTACCCGGGCATGGCAGGTGTTCTCTCACTTAAGAAAATTTCCCAATATGTGATTTCATCTTACTTCTGTTATTTACGTTCCAGGTCATGGTAGACTTATCTACTTCTGACGTTTCGAGCTTTCAAAATCCGGGGCCTTTATTTGCCTTTCTTCTCTTTCATTCCTCCGGTGTCTCTGTTGGGAACTGCGATCAAGACTCATTCATATAAATGAGACATGTCAGGCTTATTTATCATCATATATTGCAGTGCTATTGATATTGCTGTTGGATTATTATTGGATTGTTATTGAATGCTGGTTTCTTTGAAAGAAATAATATTGTGATTGTTACCAACAGTTTATCCATGGCTACTTTTTATTTGTTATGCTCTTACTTCAACTGCGTTCTTCGGAACTTAAATTGTACACATTTGTTCCTTTCGATTTTGAGATGATAAAATTAGCTAAAAAGAGTGGAGAGGGGAATGCATATAAAAATAATGTGTAGTTATTTACGTTGCAGCATATTTAATGACATTTGTGATAGTGACCAGGCGTAGTATAAACAAAGAAAACAAGCATTCTATTCTTTTTGATATTTTTGGGATGTTCCACACTTTCTACTCTTTCACGGGTTTATGCAAATTAGTACTTCCCTGCTTTATACTCTTTGTGTTTATCTAAACACTTTCAAATTTTCTAAATGTATTGTGCTCATTTAATGATTTATTGATAAAATTCTTCATATTAAATCAAGGCTATTTTTTCCAAGGATTTTGTGGAGGACATTTATTAACAATTTGATTTTGTGGTTAAAATCTGATTCATTGAAACCTCTTTATTATTATATTCTATATATTTTCTACATATATAATATTCCATGTAGTTACCATTTCAGTTTTCTCTCGCTAGTAAAGGCTAATTGGTCCGTTTTAATCATTTTATGTTAATGAATTATTTTTGAAATTTTATTACAAAATTCTGATGTTTCAAATTCATTTATTATCACACAGCTCAAGGAAATACACCATTTTTTGTGCAGAGAATTCCTTTATCTCTGTTGTATTTGAAATAAACCTTTAAATGAAGCTAAGCAATTACCCAATACCTTGGGGATGCAAAGAGGTTTCCGTTTTACGTTTTCAAATGTTTTAATGTAATTGAGTTGAATTTTTGCGTGTATTTAATATCACCTTCTTCTTGCTCGCTACGTATTAGCTTTTGTAATTCCAGTCCCTGTCCCTTTAATTGCACATACAAGGTGTCCACAAATGTTTACCTTGATTACAAATAACTCATGACTGTATAGATAACTAAACATGCTTTGAATCATGCATGAACTGATTTCAATGTAATTATAAACTCTTAATGTTCATAATGATATTGGAAACATTTAATAAACTTGCATACGTGCCCATTCCGTTTGCACTCAGAATATCCAACGAGTACTCAGTTTCACGCCATACATTCATCCTGACATACCCTCCATACTAAATTTCTTTCTTTGGGGAATATATTAAAAACATTGTGCATTTACAGCATTTTCTGATGTTGTGAACTTGCAACAGAGCATCGCAGACGTCATTCATGTGGAATTCATGTGTCATTCTAGAAATGTGGAAGAATGTATGGAATGAAATGAAGTACTTGTTGGATATTTTGCCTGCTGCCCTGCGTGCCTATGTGGAAGTTTACTAAATATTTTCAATATGATTATAAACTTTGAGAGTTTATATGTTTGAGATTCAATGAATGTTCTGATATCTGTGCACAATCGTGTGTTATAATGTTAAACTAAGAGAATTTATGCATTTTAGGATGAATGATTTTTTCTTTTTCTGGGCACAGTCATGAGTTACTATGCTATTTTGAGAGTTTATGCATTTTAGGTTTAATGAATTTTATTTATCTGTGCACAGTAATGAGTTACCATGTTAAACTTTGACATTTTATGCATTTGAAGTTCAATGGATGTTTCATTACCTGAACACAATCATAAGTTATCATGTTAACTTTAAGAGTTTATATGTTTGAAGTTCAATGAATGTTTCGTTATATGAGCACAATGATGAGTCATCATAGTAAACTTTGAGAGTTTATGTATATTAGGTTGAAAGAATTTTTCGTTATCTAGATACAATTGTGAATTATCATGTTAAACATTTAGAGTTTATACATTTGTAGTTCGATGCACATTTCGTTATCTGAGCACAATGATGAGTTATCATGTTAACTTTGAGATTTTATGCATTTTACATTAATTTAATTTAATGAATTACTTTCTCGTTACCCGGGCACAAACATGAATTATCATGTTAAATTTTGAGAATTTATGCATTTTAGATTGCTATTTAGGCACAATCGTGAATTATGATGTTAAACTTTGAGAGTTTATACATTTGTAATCTGATACATGTTTCGTTTTCTGAGCAAAATGATGAGTTATCACGTTAAATTTTGAGAATTTATGCATTTTAGATTGAATAAATTTTTCGTTATCTGCTCACAGTCGTGAGATATCATGTTAAACTTGAGAGTTTATACATTTGAATTTCAATGAATGTTTCGTTATCTGTGGACAATCATGAGTAATCAGGTCTTGTAATCACAGTAATCATTTGTCAACATCCTGTGTATCAGTGCATAGGTTGATTTAGTATTAATATTTTTTAATTTTACGTATAATCAACACTAATAACTATCAGTAAATTAAGTAATTTGCCTTAATAGGTTACTTAATTTATTGTTTTATTTTTAAAAAATATTATGCAGAAAACAAATAGTTTTGATTTATTTAAGAATTTATTCATAATTTAAAGAAAAGTTTAAAATTTCATTCAATTCGAAATTTAGGCAATTGCAAAATTAAAAACGTATTTCTGTTACGCTTGCTGCGAATTTCAATTTGAAATATTATTGGAAAAAAAATAAAAATAAAATCTGAAGGGTTTCAGATTTTAAATTACGTATAAAAGGTTGTTTTTTAATGTTTTGTGTGTTACCTTTATTTATTAAATATCATGTTCTTTGCACTTAAACCATAAAATTCAGTTCAACAGCAATATCGCAAAATAATTTTAAAATGAGTATATTTTTAGAATTTCCGATACACAGTTCCGCGCGCTTTAGATAAAGAGGTTTTTTTCCCGTAGAGTGTTGTCACTGCTCGCTTTTAAATCATTTGAGTTTGTTCATCAGAAATTCGTTTTGTAAAAAAAAAGTTTTACAAAATATGAAATATATAATAAAACAAAATCCAAATTCGGGCTTCCAGATGCGCATGTTCGGGTGGAAATGTATGTTATTCAAAATTGGATGGCTCTAGGTACCGTTGTTTTATTACATTTGGAGAAATATACATACATTTATGCAGATTCTTCATTATTTAATTTCTTTAAATATAATGCACGGCTGCAATATTTTATTGCAGCAGTCTGAAGAGTGATTCAGACTTTCAATGTTTCAAATGCAAAATTGCAAAACGAAAACAATCGTCTTTCAATGACAAAGCCCCTTTGGACTAACAAGTACGTCTTCCCAAGTGAAATACTGTTATATAGCCATTCTAAATACTTATTAACTATTAAATTTAAATATTATAAATATTAATTTGGATCGGAAATACTTTTTAACTTAACCATTAGTATCCTAATATTCTTCGAGGCAATTTAATATTAAGTTACGGAAACAAAGTAAAATAAATTTGTAAATTCAAGTTTCATTTTGCTCTCTGTTTTGATTTCAAATCTCGTATTCACCATCATGATTACCTAGACCTTCCTATATTTCGTCCTCTTTTCTCTGGTTCTTTTTTGAAAAACCCGATCGATTCAGAAGCTGCGTGTGGTCTCCTAATCCAATGGAACGGAGCTGCAGAAACCTTTAAGGCTATTCTTGGTGTTCTCAGGATGTAAGTCCAGTTAGCTACAGCGACACACGCTATATTATGTTTCTTCCATTGCAGTCTGCTCTATTTGGAATTGGAACTATTCGATTACCTTCTATAGAAATAAGGCATCCGAGCAAATAAGAAAAAAAAAAAGTCTTAACGTAACAATGACGCAAAATAGTTCGAAGTAACAGTAGTAAAACATGTTTGGAATAATTCTACGAGAAATTCGTATTTAATATATCGATCTTGTCTTCTTGCTTTTGAAACTCAAAATCAGACTGACTAAAAAAATTTGAAAAGAATAAGATTTTTTAGATCAGAACACAATAACTAACAAAAATATAATTTAACTTAGAATAAAATTTAAAAAAAAATTGTTTCAAGTGGAAAATCCATTCTTTGATAACTAGTAAATCCCCGATTCTCTACCTGAAACTCGCTAGGATACGAATTGCATGGGAACGAGAATGAGAGAAATAAAGAATAGAGAATAAATCCAACATTAAAGTTGTATGAATTTATGCCTCTCTTATTAAAGATAACAATGTGTGAAAATGTATGAAATTATGGAATGAATGCATTAAATGTATTGGTTATGTATGAATTTATTAAATATATTGGGTATGAATGAATGTATTAAATGTATTGGCTATGTATGAATGTATTAAATTTATTGGTCATGTATAAATGTATTAAATGTATACATATTCGAAACAATTGGGAGATGCGTTTCCTAGTTTGCCAGTTTTTTATTTGGCATTCTATAGATTGCTTAGGATATATATGAATGCCTAGGAATACTTAGGAAATGTACTGTTTCATACATTGCTGGTCACTTTTCTGAGTTCTGTAAAATTCCTATGTACTGAATGTCGACTTTCATGCATTGCGGGTAACATTATGAAAGTTGGAGATAAGATTAAACGAAAATAAGTCACAAATTAAAAGTATTAAGTAAAGATTAAATGAAGGCGGATGAATTAAAATGAATTAAAATGTAATTCAAACTGAGCAATAAATTTAACATATCAACTGTTGAAAATAATCAAAAACTTCACTGCACACATTGCGGATAAAAGCAGTGTTAAACATTAATGTACATATAATACAAGTAGGTGCAATGGGTGCGAATGGGCCCAAGCGGCATATTTTCAGATGACATTTTTCACATGAAACATTATTTTATAGGGATCAGCCATGAGTATTATCGAAGAAATTGAAGAATAATGATATTCTAAATTACCATAAAGAACTAAATTGAAAAGAACAACAGTTTTTGCTGTATAGATAGCGCTGCAGCCAAACTACACCTGCCATAACGTATGAGATTTCAGCTTGTTATATCCCTTTATACTCTTTCAAAACTTTTGGTTGTATATCAAGAATATCAACTAAATTATGAACACGGTGACATTAATAAGAGAGAATTTCTCTTTAAGAATAAAATATTTCAGAATTTTGTTTCTGTTATTCCTATGAAACATAAAAACAGGAATGTAGAAGGGTGGCCGTTGTGAATATTTGCAGTTTATTCTAAAATAAAACCTTCAGAGCATTGTTCCAAGTATTGTAATACTACTGTGGAATTTTCTCCCAATTACTGTAGATGTTCTACTTGCGAGAAGATATTTTTAAATAAAAATTGTTTAAGAAGTATTTAAGAACTACAAATGCTTATTTTTTACTTGAGAAATCTTTCTGAACTATCGACATAACAACAACTGAAAAAAATCAAGTAGAATTCTAAATTGTCATCGATGATTTTGCGAACAGAAAAGCAAGCAAAATATTTATGTGCTTTTAAAATTTTTGAATTTATGTTATTTTTTAAAAATAAAATTAAAGTTTTAATTTATTTCTTTATATGCCATTTTAACACTTTTTGAAGTTATTTTTCTTGCATATCAAAAAGGTCAGTTAATGTAGGGACCTCTCTAGGCGACAATTTCAGAGACCGCCTTGAGCGGTAACAGCTCTAGCTACGTGGACTAGTTGGCTGTACACTGAAACACTTGTGAACGGCCTACGGCCTGCTTGTACAGTAAAAGGAGATTCTCCTTTAAAATTGGGACGGAATTGGGAACGTATCAATTATCACTTATAAGGTACCAATGATAAGAGCAGCCCTTGTCTTTTAAACATGATGAGATTAATAAACTTTGTCTGATGTTACTCGATCAGGCAAATTAGATAAATCTCAGGGCCAACAACGCTAGAATTACTTGGATTTGATTTGCCTAGTTTCACTTCCTATGGACTATTTTCAATGAAACACTGGAAGACCTTTTCGAGATCTAGAAGAATTTGAAAACAATAGCAGGCAAACTAGGTAGTCTGAAAATATAATAATCTAAAAAAAATTATCACTTTCCTAAGTGTATGAAGTAGCAAATTCATTTGCACAAATGCACTTGTAAACAAGAAATGTAGCTAGGAACTCTGCCACCCAAGGCAGCCTCGAGTTTGCCGCCTGGGGAGTTTCCCTTGACTTTCCTCTTGATACGCAAACAAATAACCAAATAACTTTAAAAATGTCAAAACGACATGTGGAGAAATAAGTTAAAATTCATCGTTTACTTTAAGAAAAAATTCCAATTGTTCACATTTACAAAACAATTTATGACACTAAAGAGGTTTATTTGATCGTTTTTACTATTATATAGATAGTAGAGAGAAGTATTTTAAATTCCAAACAATCATTAGTAGTTTTTAAGGGATTTTTATTTACAGAACTCTCTTGATAACCAGCATCAGTTAGAGCAATTGAAGGGAAATTTGGCACTAGTATTATAATATTTAAAACTTTGTGTTAAAGATTTTATTTTAGAATAAACTTTAACGATTTCACATTCAACATTCCTGTTCAACTTCAACATTCCTGTTCCGATTTCTTAATATTAATGGAAATAAAAATCTGAAATAGTTCTTTCTTGATAAAGAATTCTTCATTATTAATGTCACTGTGATTTAGCAAATATTTGTAATTGGTCTTCGAAAGTTTCTACAGAATAAGAAAGATATAACAAATGCATGTAGTTGTTGAAATCACATGCTGATTTGTTAATGCTTTATTTAGAGCAAAACTTCTTTCCTTTCTCAATTTAATTCCATAAGGTAATTCAGGAGCTAATTATTATTCACCTACTTCGACGATTCACATGACTAACCGGTATAAAATAGCGTTTCACTCCGAAAATGCTTCCCTTAAAAATGTGCGGCTTTGGGTAGATAGCCCCTTCACCATCCTCAAGCTAAGCCACTGCTGTACACTTCACATCACACTATTAATAGCGAATAAAATTCAAACCATGAAAATAAACTAAACGAAATTAACTATAGTATATATTGTGCTGTCGAAATAATTCCACAGCCACCTTCTGCTATTGTGATGAGGTCAGGTTTTAAGAGTATGTGCTTAAAATACGCTGTTTGCTGCTGGTCCTCCTTTCCTAAATCGCCAATTCGATAAATAGAGCCATCGCAGTAAAGAGAGATTTGTACACTTTTGCGTTAATTTTAATTTTTTTTGGATGTTACAACAAACTTTAAATAATAGGTTAATTTACAGAGGAAGTAAGCCTAGTTATATTGAGATCGTTAACAGAAAGCAGAAAAAAATCACGCCGCTTAAAGAAAATGCTGAATTGCTCATTCATAGATTTAAAACTGCACAGCATATTGGCGTCTTGCAGGATGAACTAAGGCATCTATTAAAAATGGTTGTAGCGAAAAAAATTATTACAAATCCTGAGAAAAACAGAATTGTAATAACTAATGAAATACCCTGGATTCTGGCCACTAAACTTGGTCTGCTTGGGAGAATGCTGTAGAAGATGTAAAGTGTATCTTATTGCATTGCAGGTTATATGTGAGTGCCAGAATTACACAGTGAGGAGAGTTTAAGGGCATCTTTCCATTTGCTGGCCCCAATCTTGTCAAAAGTTTTGATGCTTTTGCTGTCTTGCGCAAATTTATTTGTTGTTTATGCTTTTATTCTTCTATTATTACTATTTACGTATTACTATTTACATTATTATCTTTTGCGAATCACTGTATTATCATCGTTATTACTTTATTAAATCTGTGAGTTATTACTTTATGTATCAATGCATTGCATTAATGTTGTATAATATCTCTTTTATATTATTATTTTTTTCATGTATAATTTTATTATTACTATT
>KK121102.1:142681-159675 GCA_000611955.2 Stegodyphus mimosarum | reverse complement strand
GGGTTGCTTATTGTATTCCTTCACACCTCCTTAAGAGGCGATTGCTATCTGGCCTTTTAAATGAATAATAGCGGCCAAAATTCTCTCCTCGCAGTCAGCTGACTACTTGTTCTGTTACTTTTTCTACCCGCCCCCTCCCACTCTCCTAGACTCCGAGCGGAAACGAGAATAAGTGAAGTCATAGTTCATTGACCTCGCGAAGCTCTTTAAATCGCGCTGCTTGGCTTAGGATTTTTATCTTTTTATTTTTGATATCAAGAATCAAGGAAAGCTCATGCCACCTAACAATATCTTTTTCAAAATTATTGAAGCATTGTTTGACCCTATCTAAATTGATTCTGGCCCTTATTTTGACACTAAATTAAAGTCCTTCATTGGGTTTTTACCTTTTTTGTCCCATGCAGAAGGCATTATCTGAGCTAAATTATTTTTGGCTTTCAAAATTTTCCCGTATTTGATGATCCCCTCTTTTGATGATTAAATTTTATTATTGATGATGTGGAGTTAAAGGCTTTGCCCTAGTGTACTCCGTAACTTTAACTTCCTTGACCCTTCTTTGATTCGATATTCGTACGCATCTAGTTCCGCCTTTCCACATAAGCCCCACCTACTTCGCCTTGATGTGAAACAATGTTCTTTTTTTTTGCAAAGAAAAGAGGAAGAGAGAGAGGTTGTCCTCCGTTTACCCCCCTCCACACACACACACACACATTTGCCGGTCACGATTCTCAACGGCTCTGCATCGATCTCAAAAACAGCCCGGGTGACGTTGAAAAAAGCGGAATTCCGCGAAAACGCGGAAAACTTTCATGCCTGAGATATAGATGTTATTCTAAATGCTATTCAGAGTAGTAAAATGACTTTGCCGTTTTCTATACATAATATACTATTTATTTCGACAAGTTATATTTTTATTATATATCCCTAGGATGAAATGAGTAAAAGAAAGTGGTGCGTCATTTAGAAAGAAAAGGAAGAGAAGGGAGGAAATACAGACTAAAAATACTGGAGCACTACTCAAATATATCTCCCATAAGTCAACTTCTAGTTTTTTTAGTATTGTTGCCTCAAATACGGGCGAAGAAGCAGCCCTCGAAGGCGAAAAAACATTTTCCAATGTTGTTCAAGAGGAAAGACCTGCTTCACATACTGGCGAAGAAGTAGAAAGTTCATCAAGTTCTGATGAAGAATCTGCTGTACAAATTATTCCGTCTATTTCTATGAAAGATATTGGATTATGGCCTAACAAAATTGACGACAATACAAGAGTATTTTCTGGTACGTCAAGGTCCCTTTGCAATTCAAAATTTGGACGCCGACTTCAGCGAAGGAGTAAAACGTCCTAATAATACAATCAAAGCCAAAGGTGAAACAAGAAAACTGAGTCAGGACTGGTTTTTTCAAATTTTGCCAAATGGCGAAAAGCTCTTAAGATCGTGGATGGTATATTCACCATTGAAGAAAAGTATTTATTGTTTCTGCTGCAAACTGTTTGATAATCTTTGTCAAGCAGGTTTTAATACGGAAAATGGTTTTAACAAATGGTGCAAACAATCCCAAAATTAGTCAACATGAGGTGAGTCCACTGCACATTCGATCATATTCCAAATGGAAGGAATTAGAAATAAGACTTGGATGTGGCGCAACTATTGACAAACTACAACAGAATATTGATAAAGAAATAAAAAAATGGAAGGAAATTCTTACAAGAATACTTGATATAATTAGATTCTTAGCAAAACAAAATTTGGCGTTTCGAGGACATCGTGAAAGTGTTCATCAGGAAAATATCGATTCAATGGAAAATAGAGGAAATTTTCTTGAGCTTGTTGACTTATTGGCTAAGTACGACCCAGTATTACGAGAACACGTAGTAAAAATTAAGATGGGTAATAAATATAGTATCTCTTATTTGTCGCCAAAGATTGAGAACGAATTCATAGAGCTATTGGGAGGCGCAGTCAGAAAAACAATTATGGATCAAATAAAGCAGGCTAAATACTTTATTATATTTGACAGCACTCCTGACATTTCACACAAAGATCAAACCAGTCAAATTATTAGATATGTAGTTATTGATGGTAGCGAAGTTAAAGTTGTAGAATCGTTTATTGACTTTGTAGAAACTAAAGGAAAAACTGCTGGTGAAATCACAGATATGATTTTAACGAAATTAGAAAATGACGGTTTAGATATAAAAAATTGCAGAGGACAGGCTTACGATAATGCTGCCGTCATGGCAGGAAAGCACAGCGGTGTTCAAACTCGTATTAAAGAAATAAATCCAAATGCAGAATTTGTAGCATGTACAAATCATTCTTTAAACCTGGCATGTTTACACGCAGCTTCTACAGCTATCAATTCCATCACATTTTTTGGAACTATCGAACAGTTGTTTTCGTTGTTTTCTTCTTCCACTCATAGATGGAATGTTTTACTTTCTGTCACTGGTCAAGGTGTTAAACGCAGTGTAGAAACTCGCTGGAGCGCTAGAGCTGCCGCGGTAACTATAGTAAAAAAACATTTTTTTTACATTTTAAGCGCTTTGGAAAAATTGACATCTGAAGAAGAAAATAGTAAAACGAGATCAGATGCTGGAATATTACTCAATTCTATGCAATCTTTTTCTTTTCTATGTTACCTTCATTTATGGGAACCCGTCCTTTTGGAAATTAATGACGCTCAAAAATACCTGCAAATAAAAGGGTTAAATGTCCACCAATGCCATATAAAACTAAATTCTTTGCAAACACATTTCATGGAACAAAGAGATAAGCTAGTACAAAACGCTGTTATAGCAGCCAAAATAATTTGTGAAGAGTTGGAGATATCGACTGAGCGTCGAGTTAGAAGGAGAAAAAATATGAGTGGGGAAAATTCGCGAGACGTGGGGCTATCCTTAGAAGAAGAAGTACGAAGAGAAATGTTTTCATCTATGGACAGAATTATAAAGGAAATAAAAGAACGCTTCGATCAGTTGCATGGCCTTGTAAGAAAATATTCGTGTATAATACCGTGTAACCTACTAAATGAAGAATTTGAATGTCAAATAAATGACTTGATTGACATTGATAAAGAACAGTTCCATATTGAAAGAAAAAGGATCCAGGTTTTTATGGCTGTACCTACACTAAAAGAAGAGGCAAAACATTGGAAAAACGGGGAGAAGGGCCCTCTTGATCTGCTAAAATTTATTCAGCAGTATAGGTTGGAAAATTCTGTTCCCAACATTGTAATTTTGTTAAGAATTTTTTTAACAATTTCAATCAGTGTCGCTAGTTGCGAAAGAAGCTTCTCAAAATTGAAGTTGATAAAAAATTATCTTCGTTCTACAATGAGTCAATTAAGACTACAAAATCTTGCAATATTGTCAATAGAACAAGAAATTACAAATAATATAAATTTTGAGAGCATTATACACGATTTTTCTAGTATGAAAGTTAGAAGAGTAGATATTATATAAATATGTTTACGAGTGCATACAAATATGTCTAAAAAATTTACTCTGTGTATTAATTAATATTGATTAAATAACTAAATAATTTATTTATGTCTATTAATTTATAAAAACCACTACTTGATTGACTTATAATAGAAAGGGCGGCAAACTGGAGATCGCCCCGGGCGGCAAGTTCTAGGTATGCCACTGTCCATAACTACCTCAGTTTTCATTCTATTTTATTCTTGGACACGGATACTTGTCATTCTACATTTAAGACACATAGCATTTTTGTCCAACCATTTCATAATGCACACTTTTCCACGCTGGAAGCAATCATTTCCAGCATTTGCCCTTAAGTGTTTTAAGAATTTCCTTTCGTTGAAATTTTAAATGCTCCACACATATCTGTGAAGCAACTAATCAGAATATCAAAAATTTCAAGCAATGAATAAAAGTTGCCAGACAATCCTTCATATAAAAATAGTTGTGAATGTATCATTACAAACTGTGACAATCTGCTCAAATGCTTATAACTGCCATCAAACACTATTACTTTTTCATACATATTACCACAGACCATACATAGCCGGGTTTTCATTCACAATACTTTAAACACTTCGGTAAATTGGTTCACACTTTGGAATATGTTAATACTTAATAATAAATTAAACACCGATAAACTGGTTCAGACTTTGGAATAAAAACACATTCACTTCGGAATCTGTTTTTATTTCAAAGTCTGAACGCTTTAGGGGATCCCACTCTTTCTTAGTCTTTTTTTGTTCAACATAAGATTCTTATCTATGGCAACATCTCTTCAAGGAAAATCACTTTTTGGAAAAGAATTTTTTAATGATTTTAGCACAGGAGAGAGTTTTATTACTTATGGGTACTCAGGAGAATATATATCAAATTTGTCATTATTTAAGAAACGTAAATACTTCGTAACCTTTTACATGCCAACGTTTCTTTTTTGGAACATCATGTTTAATATTATTTTTTTTTTAAAGAAACTATCATGTTTGTCAGTTTGAAAAAAATTACCATTTATTATAGAAGGTTTGATTGATTTTTTGACATAAAATCTGTTTTTCAAATAGGAATATTTCAGCATAGAAAAATTTCTAAAAACCGGCATTTTTAAAAATTTTTACAGTACTTAAAGAAAAAAAATTCTATAAAATTCCTAAAAATTTAAATCCTCCCAAATATTTCCCCATCGTATTTGCAAAGGACAAGTTTAATGAGTTAATAAAAGAAATTAAAATAACAACAAGATACATTCCCTCACGATTACATAAAACTGCAATGTTCCCCTCCAAAAAAAGAAGGGAACATTGGCATGCAATGATATTCAAAATCAGTGATATCACACATATATTTTTTAATATTATATTTAAATACATTCAGTGCTCATATCTCGTAAGTATGACCTTTTTAAGGGACATTAACAATGTGCCATTTATTTCTGAAGAAGAGAGAGATGAGAGGACTGGAAGGGGGTCTCATCTCTCTTTTTAAGAGAGGGTGGTAATTGGTTTCAGCTCTAGTTCCCTGTTTTGAGCTCCGACAGCTGCTTTTTTCTTTTGTTGTACAAGACCACAGATGTGCTTCAAATCTCTCCCTTTTATGAAAAGATCAGAAAAACGTTTTCGCCGATTTGGATTTTTCTATGAAAATCTGAGTATTGATGAATATACGATTCCGAATTATGGACATCATTCTGCTAAGATGTCCAGACGTGGAAAAGCAATTCGCTTTCATTTCAAAGTCTGAAAGCTCTGTTGAGCAAATGGCTATTCTTATGGTATGTCTATCTACGGTGGAAAAAGTTCGAAAAATGAAAATTCGCCACCTGGATCTCCGAACAATTACTTTTACTGACAATCCAGAGAAACACAAAGTATTTTTCGATAACTTTTTCACATCGTACAGTCTGCTGACAGATTTATCTAACAAAGGCAATAGCAAAGTACGGGATTCTAATGGAACAATGTCCTCTTAAAACAGCAAAAGAAATGTCAAATTTGATTACGATGCAATGGAGAAGTTAGAGAGATAGTTCTGTTGTAACTATTGTATCCAATTTTATCATTCGCGAAACCATTAGGAAGAGCAAAGAGATATGTTCGAGCTCAAAAAAAGACAGTTGATGTTCCCCAACCTTACATTATAAAACCATATAATGAAGGAATGGATGGAGTAGATTCGTTGGACTGACTTCTTGAAAGTTATCGACCAAAATTTCGCAGCAAAAAATGTTACTGGAACTCATTTATCAATGCACTGAACACCGCTGTGGCTGCTGGGTGGATCTTACACATCGATTTACACAAAAACACCACATTAGAAATGACTCATGTGAATTTTAGAAGAGAAATTACTTTGAATCTGCTTTGAGCGAAACCTAAAATTCATGTTATACCTGGACCCTGCGCCCATCAGTTGACATCCGCAAGAAAATCAGATGCACGTTATATACTAATAAGGATAAAAAAAATTAAGTGTTTTAGAATGTTTTATATTTTTTGTGCTACTGGTGAAAATCCCATGTTATCCCCAAATTATTTTTTATTGGTAAGGTATTTTACATTCTTAAAATTGCATTTATTCATATTAAATGCATATTTTTAGTCAAGCTTATGGTGAGTAAAATTGTTTTCATTCTTTCTTTATAGGTTTTGCATTGCATTTCTTATATTAATTAAAAATTCTGTAAATTTTTTAATGAGTTTTACTTAAATTTTAGTAATTTTATATCAAATTGTTCAGCACACTGTTATTACAGCATAAAATTGTAAAAGATTCATCATACACCTCTTTGTTTTCATGAAGTATGGGGCAGGAGAGAAAGAAAAGACAGCATTGCATGGCAATGTAAAATGGAACATTCGGGATATCAGACAGAAATGTTTTTTACCGCAGTTTTTTTTGTTTTATAGTGTTTATGCGTGTATTCTAAGGCGAATTTTATGAATTAGTTGTCTCTTTTATTCCTGGATCATAGTGCAGCATGTAAAAGTTAATTAACCAGAAACAACGGCATGACATTACTTTTTGGGGTTTAAGGTACAGATTTAGAATACTTATGGTTCCAATACTGCTCAATTAATGGAACTTTTTATAATACTTTATAATATATATATTTTTTAAATATTTGCATTTCATCTTTCAATACAGCATCTGGATTGCCTATAAGGTACACTGTTTTTAATGAATTGCTCAGCATATCTGCAATTCCTAAACAATGACAATCAAGCAAATAATCATCAATGAAAGTTCATAAAACTTAAGTTTACCATTAGCAATATCAATAGTCATCTTAATTCTTGCAAAAGCAAATCTAGGAAGTGGATTGGGAGGATAAATACAATGAACTGTTAAAAAAAAAAAGCCTTGCCTGACTGAAGCTACTAGCCACTAGTATTGTAGTCATCAAGAAAACTTTCACTACTCCCCAACTCACTTACAGATATTTTGATTCTGTAGTAAATGCTGGTAAAATCGTTTTTCACTACTTGTACATCAAAGAAGTTACCAAATCAACAGCAAAACATATGTAAAATGATAAGCAAAGGAAGATAAAAATTTGGAAAGCCATGCTAGATATGAAACAAACGCGTGCCTTTAGACTATCAGAACAGAATAAAGCACTGCAAACTATCAGTCAGAGGACAACTACTATCATCTATATGACTAATTCAATATTAAAAATAGAAAAGATAGGGGCAAAACAGTAAAAGTGATAGAAAAATGAGATTACCCATAGGGAGCAGTGGCTACACAGTGCACAGGTAAAACAGACAAGATGCTTGAACTTTCAGTAAAACATACTATAAGGGCAGCAAGCAGATTAAAACAATTCAGATCCAATAATATTTAGTAAGAAAAATTACCCTGATAAACAGTAGGGATGGGAGAATGAAATATGGAAGATATAATTTTCATTAATAAATTCATTTACTGTTTGGAAAGATTTTCTTTAAGAAAGGTTAGATATTAAAATTCAGGAAATTTGGCACCCATGTGAATGGGTATTCCCCTTATAATATGAATATGAGAAAAATTCCCTTCTCCATGAAAGCATCCCCCTCTTCCGGCAGATAATTCTTAGGTGCTTCAAAATAATTAAATAAATAAACAATAACTTCATTAGATATAAAGTACCATTAACAAAACAATTTTTTAATAGTAAAACAAACAGTTTCTTACCTGTCCTTGAAATGCATTTATAATAAATTGTAGGGCAATAGGGTCAACACATTCTATACATTTCTGAACAACATGATTGCCATTCTGGTCCTTAACACATTTCAAAACATGTCCATCTAGCTCCTTAACAATTTCCTTCTGAAAAGTGAAAATTTTGTTTTGATAAAATATGGATGCACATAATCGTGTATCTTAAGATTACGAAGTTACATTTCATGGCTTATGTATTATGCTGTGTAATGTACATTTAATTAACAAATTTTAGGTAGTTAGGCATTAACATTAAATAAAGCAATTACACACATCACATACTGCACTGTACATTGTTACTGCATTTCTGACGTAGGAAAGCAGGAATCCAAAGGTTTAGCTTGCTTTAACTAAGACAAAACCCTTCATCACTGTTCATGAAATCTCGGATAGCATTCCTTCTGTTTGCTAATCAAAAACAAGCCTGATATGGAAGAAACTAAAAATGGATATAACCACCTTCTTGCACTGACAACTAATTCGTTGCAAGCACTTGTTTGCCATTATCTTTGTGAGTCTGCTTCAGTCTTTTTCAACCAAGCTTTATACAGAAGTAACTAAAAATGGATACAACCTTGTTGAGAAACTTATTTTAAATTCACCTTAATTACATCAACAATACTGATAACTAGTCTGTTTCAAGCACTTCTTGCTAAATGAATACTGGCATTGATTTTATGTTTTATATTAATGTACCAATAATTTTCCACTAAATAACATGTAAATAAATAAAACTGCATTTAGATTCCTTTTCGAATACTTTCAACATGAGATTTTATCCTCTCCCAACTTATTTATTTTGTGGACCATTTAATATCACTGCACTACTTTTCACCTGCTATATATATATAAAGGAAATATATATATAAAGGGGGAGAGAGAGAGAACTAGAATAAGAGAAATTCTACTTCACCGGATTACACCATATCAATTTCTTATGAACTGTGTTTCAACTTTATTTCACCATAACTGCCTAAGAATTTCCTCAATCACACAGTAAATATATATCAAAATGAAGCCCAGAAGTTCACATAAATAATGTTATTCTTCATTATCAACAGATGACACAGAATAAAAAAAACCAGTAGCATCAGCAACAGTACAAAACTGTATTTCATCAAAGCACTGCATAAGCAATAAAAACACAGGTCTGAATCAGATATATATTTCAGCTACTGGTAGGGATTACTGCTAGCACATAAAATTGGATGCAATGTGTGCTACATTATGGATCTTTTTTCCATTTTTCCTTTTATATTTTTAACAATTTGGTTAAAGACTGAAAATTTAAGTATATAGTCTTGGAAATAAACTTCAAATGAAAAATTAAAGAAATATTAAATCCTATAATATCAAAAAATGGAAAAATCCAGAACTTTGATTATCTTGCTTGCAGACAGATTTTACAAAACCATTATGTGCATGACATGCATATGTGTCTTATCTAAAGACTTTCATATGAAAACTTTGTACTAAGCAAACACTGTACCTCCTTTCATGCTGTTACACATCAAAATATTTTTAAGATTTAGAGACATGCAACTGTAGCAATGCCATAGCTGCCATCCTTTAAACATAAAATACCCAGACTTTCCACTGTAGAACATTTATATAAATTCCAATAATTTAATTTAAACTAATTTTATAATGCATGATTCATGTTATTAACTATTTAGCTGTTGATGCAACTTATAGTTATATTTAACTAAATATCATAAATTTTGTATTCTAAGGCTTTGTAATTTTCTTACATTTTTATACTGAGAAAATTCGAAGTTAAGGAAGGAAGTTACCAAAATACTTTTAAACATGATGACAATAAAATTAATAATTAATATTTCTACTATTGTGCGAATAAACACAGTACTATATACTGACGCAAAATAAAATTACACAAAAATATTAATTGATTTATCATTGTTTGGATCTTTATAAGAATTCTACAAATGCCTACAGTATATTGAGAAAATTCAGATCAAATCAAATTTCGGAACTTATGCTGAAAATGACTAGGGTAAGCGAATGAATATGCACATTTAAAGTTCCATTAATTCAAGAATTCCTGGGTAGCGAAGACTAAAAAATAAAAAAACTAATGATATGACAGATCGGGAGATGGGATAAAAAAACAGGAAAATTGGTAGATATGCTTACTTATATTAATGTCCACTTCCTTAATTACTTTGATTTATACAGTTTTGTTTTCAAAGTTTGAACACCTCAGAATTATGAATAGCTTGATCAGGAAAACTGACTTTTTTTTAATAAAAACAGTGACATATAATGACAAGTTATGAAAAATATACTGCTTTTACCACATGAAAAACCAAGAAAAATATAATCACCTGCTGTTCAGCTGGTATAGATTCTAAGGCTTTCTGAATAACACGGCAACCATACATTTGGAGTGCCAGTGGTAAAACATGTCCTTTCACTTTTTGTGCTAAAGCCTGTTTTTGCTCTGAAGTTCCAAATTCAAAGAATTTTTGAATAACATAATTTCCAAATACGTCGGTCATTAAACTGTAAGCGGCTCCTAAAATCTCATTAAAAACCAGCTGCTTTTCTACAGGAGTCGCTCTCTCAAGCTTTTGTTGGATAAATCTGTCAAGAGAGAAGTAAATGAACACATCTAAGATATAACAATTTTCAATTATGTAATATTAAACTGCAAATGTTAATTATAACTGAGAAATAAACACAACAAGAATACAGAAATTAATGTATGTGTCACTCAGATCCAACTGAAAATTATGAGCATCTGCAGCTTATGCTACATATTTGCACATAAATTGATTGGTGAGAAATTTGTTAAAATTATTTTTACATAAATTCTAATGATTTTGAAGACTTCAAATTCTATACACATAATTTAATTTTTGAATATTTGAAGGTTTAAATATTCACTTAAATATTCAATACATGCTGCTCAAAACTATTTATATTTTGAATTGTGCCATTATAAATTATCAAAATACAACATACAACACTTTCAAAAGGCAAAGATGGAAATGAGGTATTTTGCACAAATAATTTCAAAGACTTCAATAAAAATTTTTCTACAAATGAATTTTATCAATACCTTGATCCATGCTGATCTTGAGAAAACTCCACTATGTGATTTGCTAAGTCCCTCAACTGTAAATTAGGATAACGATTATTTCTAAAATCTTCTAGCAATCGACTACGTCCAGTTGGTTTCTCTAAGCTGGAGCTGGGAGGAGGAGGAGGAATAATAATAATAATGAAAAAAAGGTTGTCAAGCCTTATTTTTCTAAGCACTGGATTTTATTTCTTATAATAAATATTTTTATACATATAACATAGATTTTTTTACAATAGTTTGTTAAAACACATTGCAGAACAACATGATTATTAAAAAATTAAAACAGAAAAACGTAAATATATGTCACTTAACAAAATATTTATATATTCCAATTTCCTTAGAAAACATCCAAAAGGAAATACTAACCTCCGTTGTAAGGTCCTGTTTGGAAATAATGTACTAGAAGAACCAAAGACATTATTTCCCAATGGCCCATTTCTAATCATATATTTAGCTTCTGCTCCAGGTGCCGCCGACAGTATTCTTCCACCTAAAGTACCTTAAAAAAATAAAAAAAAACTTTATAATTAAATGAGAAAATAAAAAATACTTCACGCCATTAAAAAAAGAAAAAAGGCCTTTAATGAATAAGCTAATTTAATAGTCGGAGGGTTTCAAACAAAATTTATTTTAAAAGCAATTATGTCTTAGTCAATATACACATTATTAATAAAAGACATCAGACATACTACAGCATTTAACTTTCCAATACTGATTATCTTTCAACTGGATTACAAAACTTCTGGCCTTTTTAATGATGATTTTCCCACCATAAAATATAAAAAGGTTTTACCTGCTGCATACATATTGATGAAAAAAATTATAATTAATAGAAATACCAAATGTAATTACTAAGTAAATAAAGGAAATATAATCTACACCTTTGTTATGATATGAACAGATAATTAAATATAAATGTTTTTTTCAAAGGAATATGTGTTAACAAAGTAATGAGACTGATTTTTCCATTATTTTTTATTAAGTTAAAATTCCTCTCTCACATTGCCTCCTTCAATGCTATCACCTTGGGAAGCCACAGCATGTTGACGATGAATTTGCTCTTCATAAGATTACTGAAACTGTAGCACACAAATGCTACAACTGTCTTCAAGTGATCAAGTTATGGCCATTTTAAAGTTTTCTAGTGTCCCGTGGAAGTGAGTTTTCCGTTTGGGAATAGAAAAAAGTTACATGGACTCAAGTCAAGAGAAGGCTGAGGAGCCACAGAGATCTTTCTACTTGTCAAAAAATACATTAACTGAAAAGAGAATGTAACATGGTACATTGCCCTGCTCTTGCTCTCACATGCATGACAACTTTCCTGTAGTCTTTTAAGAATTGCTCAGTAAAAGTACTGGCTCACCATTTGCTTTTGAGGTACAAACTCTTTGTGAATGATTTTCTGGCCACCGAAAAAGTACCTTCTAATCTTCAATTTGCTCGTTTTTGCACTTTTTTAATTTTAGTGAGTTTGAAGTGTGCTATTCCTGACTCTGGCGCTTCAATTCTGGGTTATACCCGAAGATCAAGAAATTCATTACCAGTAGTTGCACATTCCAGAAAATGAGAATCATTTTCAATCTGCTCCAAAAAGTCAAGGCACTTCTCTACTTTCCTTTTATTCCTGAAAAAGGTTTTTCCAAACAATTTTCACACACATTTTCAGTCCCAAATGACTTGTCAAAATCTAATAAATGGTGGTTTGATTCAAATTCAACTCTCTCCAATCATTCTGACTGTCAAGCAATGATCAGGATGCACAGGATACCTACTACATTCTGGCAACATTTTTACGAGTTCCTGAAGTTGCAGGCCTTCCCCTGCAAGATTCGTCTTCAGTCAATTCCCTTCTTTCTGAAAATAACAAAACATAAGAGAAAACCTAGAACCTTAAAAAAAAATTTTGTCTCCATAGGTCTGCTGAAGTATTACAGACATTTCTGTTGCACTTTGCTCAAGCTCAATGGAAACTATGACAGCAGGGGGGATGAAATTATGATGGGCAACTATGTGATTAGATCATTTAAACTAGTACTGGCTGAGGAATGAGAATTGAATATTCTTTTACACTTCCCTCCAGAAAATCTACAATGTTGCCACACTGGACGCTTACTTCCAGCCTCATTACTTTATTTATGCATCTCATATGCACGCACATAATTTCTTTCACTATATCTGAAAAACTGCAGAACTGACTACCTATCTTAACAGGAAATGCTACATACTTAACTGCCACACTAGCTATAAAAGCTAACATATTGTGTTATTTAGACTATCATTCATGTATAATATAGTCAATTTTGTAATTTATTTACACTAACACTCGGCGCAGCCAGCCACTTAAAAATAGTTATGATAAAATAAGAATATATAACAGTTTTAATGAGTCCAGCTAATGTATTTTTCCAACTCAGACTGGTAATTAATAACAATAGAGATGATGAACTGCATTTATTGCTTTCAATTGCCTAGTTTGTTAATAACAGACGGATTCAATATGAAAGAAAAATTAAATGCCTTACTGAACTTTTTGCTTATGTATGCCACTAAATAAATATAAAATACCTAAATTTATTTAAAAAATATAATTAAATAGATTTCTTTCTTTCGTTTAGCTGCAAAATGTCTGCAAAAAAAGACATTTTTTAATCCAGATTGCACAGAGTCTAATCTCAATCTTTAGTGAAGGACAATTATTATAGTTAAAATAGTAATGCTTTGGGGATTATATGTCATATGTAATTGGCAATTTTTTTGTTTTCAAGTGGTACCATAATTAATTTACATCTTAGCACAGCCAAAGTACATTACGTGGATAGACTGGAATTTTCTTAAAACACGCATGGAAAACCTGGGAATGTCATTCTCCTGTTTGAGTGGCAACCTTGTAAAGTAAACAAATAAATATTAACTTTTTTTTTGTAAATTTTGTTACCCTTTAGATCATAAATGCTTCATTATTCCATAAATCATGATTTCATATTTTTAATTTAATAATTTCTATGTGCCATCTTACTATTTTAAACTGATGACCTAATATCTGGAAAAATTCGAAATTGCCAAAGTCCCAATGAGTCTGGATCTCAGACTTTGTACTGGAATACATAGGGTAGCTGAATGAATCTAAAATAGCTGATAAATGAAGTAAATTTTTAGAAAAATTTTCTTCATTTTTTTTAATTACGCCACTATAGTTTGAGTTTTTTTTTTACAGTTGTATTGTTGCTTATAGAATTTTGAATTGTATATTAATACTCTACATTTTACAGGATACTAAAAAAAATCTTCATATCCAGATTCTAATTATGGTAGGCATACCAGTTTAAATTAATCTTAAAAATCTTCAGTTTGTGGAGCATAAAATTGTGTATTTAAAATAAGCTGCTGAAAATAGCTGCTCTGTTCTGTGAATGGGGGGGAGGACTTAATTGGGTACGTTATTTCATTATAAAATAATACTAGAAGGAGGCTATGGACATTTTCTGATTAAATCGCTTGCTTTTGAGTATTTTATTTTTGTAGCAGAAAGAATCGGGGCATTATCACAGGGATGGAAGCATAATTTGATCTTGAATTTTAAATGAAAAATATATACATACCAAGATTTAGATTTCCAATGGATCCACCATTTATAGATGGTGGAGGGGTAAGGCTTTGACTGGGGGGAATCATGCCAATTGGGCCTGGTCCTGACGCAGTTACAGACCCAAGAGGCCCATAAAACTGGTTTCCTTTCTGTTGTGTCATCTGACGTGATAGCTGACTTTCTAATCCACCAGAGAATCCAGTACCTGCCATTGTCCCAAGAGAAGTAGCATCACGCCGATCAAATGAATCACGTCTAGGTGATCCAGCTGTGCCTCCTATGCCTGTAATACAAAAATTTAATAAAATTTTTCAATGTCACAGCATACAGTATTTGAAAAATACCTATAAAAAACACTAAAAGATTGTGTACAGTACTCAGTTCCATACTGTCATAACATAGCAACAGAACTTACATTTTAGGCTACCTATTTTTTCATCATTCTTTTCATAATATAAAAACTATTAATTACTTTTAATGAAGATGCTTCCTGAGCATCTACAAGAAATATTGGAAAATTTTCTTCACAGGTCTAAAAAAAAATTATAAATTTCCTACAGAACTTTAATATCTGAATAAAGACCTTGCCTCTGGAGTTGATCTGTATTTCATACATTTATTATCAAGATACATTTCTCACTATTCAGATGTACTACATCATTTTGCATTTAAATAAAGTTCAAAGATATGTGGATCATTACATTATACATTTTATGTTAAACAGGTTTTATAGACATATTTACATAGATTTTATCTGGATATATAACAGGGTTCACACACATTTCTAACTGTGGAAATGCATTACTTTTAAGAAATATAATGGGAAAAAAAAAGACTTATCAAACAAACAGGAAAGGAAGACTCTTATCATGAACAAAATTAAAAGACAAATTAAATTTTAAATAATTACAGTAACATTTCTGTTTTCCCAAAAAGTGTTTCAGAAACTGGCCTTTATAGCAATTGTCACCTTGTTTATTTTTCAGAAACAAAATATGCCAAAGGCACCAAGATTGAAAGTAGAGTCGCTTTGAAACATAGCGGAAGAAATTAAATATGTATCGAGAAATCCTCATTGCAGTGACTGGAAACATTTATCTTTGCTGCGCAATTTGACATTTGCTCAGCATAGCATAAAGATAAAACTTTTTTTCACTGAGACTTACTACATACTTTTCAGCTTTTTTTGCCTGTTTGTTGCTTATGTCTGGCTTCGGTTTGTGTGTGTATTAATGTTTAAATATTGCCTCTTGCGATATGTGCTTTAATTTTTAAATGTTAAATAAAGTTGGTTTTAACCGTTACCTGAGTCTTGTGATTCTTAGATATTTCTGATGAAGTCTAATGGTAATAAAATGCCATAAAATTTTTTATTTTAATGGTATTTCTTATATATAATTTTCCTATGTTATTGTTTTTATATTTATCAATGTTGCTATGTTTGTAAAATAAAAAAACCATAAAAAAGGGGCAAATCTCCAAATAAAAAATGTTTAAGATTAAAAAAAGAAATGTATATGTTTCAATAGAGACAGGTACTTGTGCCTAAAACTCGAGTATCCGTCATTTATAGTAAGTGGGAAAGAATTCAACCATTAATCCAAATATATTTTTGGCAATGCATTGAAAACAATTTTTTCTCCATGTTAATTCAGACTCAAAAGTAATCCCCCAGGGGGGAGAAAGGTCAGATGAGTAAAATTAAAAGACTTTTTAAGGACCAAAAAATTGTTTCTCCCCCCAAAAAACTATGAACTTTTAAGTTTACAAGTACACATAATTTTTGTTTAACAGACTAAAAAAAAAGCTTGTAACATCACACAAAGAAATAATAATTATTTTACCATAACATACTATAAATCTAATGAACAATGCACCTTTTTGTGAAACTTTCTGCACCATCATGTACAACATGTAACTTCATCTAAACATTACTCTCATAATTTTATTTAAGTATTAGCCATAAATTTTAGGTACCTGAAAACATCTTGTTTTTCGAATGAAACTATATTAACTCTGTTCTTTAAAATTCAATCTCACTTTCATCTGATAATAAGTATAGCTCCCCTCCGTTCCAATTATTTAACCAGAATATTTTCCATCCCTATATTCAGTTCTACAGTATAATAAACACATATGAGGCCTTTCTAGTATCTGACCTTGAATTTTCCCACTCATAGTACTGATGCTAGTCCAACGCAATTATGCTAAGTGGAAGGAGGCAGCTCGGTGCACATACTTGAATTTTTTTCTGGCTTTCTGGTGAATCAATCATTGCCTACATTAAATTAATTGTTCTTGTAAGTGCTCATTGGATTTTGATTTCTCATTAAAAAACTGAACATATTGTTTAATGATATCAAATACAACTTTACCAAAAACTCTATGATTCTCGAAGCGAAACAATTCGCAAGATTCAGTAGTTTGGAGACGATGCTATGGGAGTAACAAAAGCTAACCCTTTTGCAACAGCGCACCTTTGTTTAAGATGCTCGTGTGGGACTGAGACGATTGAAGGCAATCATCAAACAGGATGAAGATTTTACATCAGAACTAACTTCAAGAAAAAAAATCACGAAAAACTTTACCTCACTTTAGGGGAAAAAAAAAAAAAAAAA
>KK121102.1:116539-131820 GCA_000611955.2 Stegodyphus mimosarum | reverse complement strand
CTTGATTTAAGCAAATAAATATAATTAAAAAATACAGCCTGGCATACAAGCCTCAAATATAAAAAGCTTCAAGAATTCATTTAAGAATTTTTTTTATGTTTAAAACAATTTTATAACTACAAAAAATGAATTTAAATAAATAAATTTAAAAAAAATTCTAACATGCTAAAAATAAAGATTTAAAACGTGATACTCCATAAATGTTATTTGAAGAAAAAATACTAGAGATATCATATATGAATATTTTATGTTCCATTTCTTACATGTGTGAAACACTACTATTAAATTCACATCCAAATGTTTCTTTCAGTAAGCCTTTTTTACAACTACAATGATGAAATTAGCCCAAAACTCATAGATTGATGCATTCTGATAAATGACACTATAAGGTATATCTCCCACATTCTTAGCGTGCCTTCGTGGTGTAATGGTCAGCGCACTGTGCCGGTATTTCAGAGGTCCGTGGTTCGATTCCCGGCGAAGGCATTGCATATTTTTCATGTCTCCTGCTACTAAATAACCTAATGCCTCTACAACACTACACCTTTTAACTTTTGAATCATATTACCAGCATTCTCTGAACAAAATGATAAGCACTTTTTTTCAGTCTAAAACTTTGCTTACAATGTTTTCACTCATACAGTTAAAAATACTCTCTTCGGTATTCGTGCATACTAAAGTAGAAATCAATGAAATAATTATCACTCCCTTTTTGTTTGCTATAATATGTTATAATCAAAGTGTACAGTTTGTCATCATTGCTATCATTATTTCCATCAGTATTTAGAGAAAATTACGTACTGCACACTGATTTTACAATACTGGCAACAGTACTTTGTTTAAGCATTTTCAAAATAACAGCAGCTCTGGCATAGCAACAGCTAAACTTTTCTGCTATGGCAGAATCTGGAAACATTGCATTCAAAAGCTGTTTGGAATGATCCGAAACTGAAATCGGCAGATTATGTTCAATTAAAAATCAAATAAAATAGCATTCAGCTTTTATGGCATCTGTTTTTTAACCTTATATGAAGAAATTCATTATTTCTTTAGATTTTATAGAACAAAGACCTTTATGCTTTTGAAAAAACACATACCATTTATCCATCCTTTCCACTTTGCGCAAATGAGAAGTCTTTGCTACATACACTGCAATGCGCGTAATTGACACAAATTTCGGATACTTTAATGCACGGAAATTCTGAAGAATATGAATCTTTAAATTTCTCCTTTGATAATTTTAGCTTCTTCATTCAAAGCAGCATAATTAATAAAACCTTTCAGCTGAATTACAGTTCACATGACACACACATACTAAGCTGTCACCGTAATCTAAATGAATGGAGCCGAAGCAAGCTAAACAATCTCTATACAGCCACAGAGATTCTGGAAACACAGGCAACAACTGATACAGGTATTGACAGTTGGAGTTGTACTTATCTACACTTGGCTATTCTTCAAAGTCAGCAACACACTCCAAATGTGATACACAATGACACAAATATTCAGCTAATCATGGGATGAATTAGTTTGTTCCATTTGCATACTGGTTCTAATACCCTGTTTCTGTAAAATCTGTAGTTTTTTTAATACTTTTCATTGCTCGCAGTTGATCAGTAATTTCCACAGAAACTACGGAGGATCCGTGGTAGTTGAAGTCATCACAAGACGATATTGGTCATTCAGATATCATTAAAACTGCAGCAGTCATATTCTTACTTAATGAATACTTTTATTGGATGACATCAAAATTAATCTTCTTGAAGTTCTGAGTTAAAACATTTAATGATATGTTAGATTAAGATTCAAATGACAAAAAATTGCCAAGATCCGATTTTTAGAATTTCAAATCAATAAAACTTGGGTTATCTGAGGTTTCAAATGTCCTGTTATTAAAAGGAACCTACCCTTCTGTAATGTAAATGTGAGCCAGTTTTCCTCATAAAATCTTCCATGAACGCTTCCCTCCTCTTAGGCAGATACCTTCATATGTTCTGCCATTATTGAATCCAATACTCGTCCCCCCCCAAAAAAACAGCTGATAAAACTGTTCCCATCTTATAAATGAATTCAAATACTTAAGGTTAAATTTGACCTTGGTAAGTTGTTCCTTGCATTAATTGTGCAGGGAAAAATAAATCATTATTGCTTATGCAGAAGGCTGGAAAAACTGACAGCTAATTTAAAAAAAATAACTTTTAGTTAATTCTACCAAAATCAGTCAATACTTTTAAAGAGGAGTCAGAAGAAAAAGCTTGATTTTGTCTGAAAAAGAATGTTGTTGCATTGTAAGAGAACTTTAAAACTGCATTTCATAGAAAATTCATAACAAACTGGCAGTTGTTACAATGGCACTTTACAGTACTATTCTATGGCAGTTTCATCAAGTGCTGCATGATCAAAGTTCATCCATATTCATTATCATTCTCACACATTCTGCACAACTCCATTTAAATGACCCTGTCTAATAAACAGTAATAATGACCACATCTAATATAATGCATTTTCCCTCTTAAAAAGTATTCAAAATTACTTTATCACCAAATTAACTCGCAAATAAATAAATAAAAACAATGCACTAGCCCATAAATAGAAAGAAAATATGATATATTTTACAACAATATAAATTGAGAAAAATTTCTTAGTACTCAATAAATAACTCTTAAAACAACTACTGCTGATAATGAAAAAAATTAGTGCTAGAGAGTTAACATTTTTACACAGTCAAGATATTTTAAAATGTGACAGCAAAAATGATAATTTTCTCCATGCACTCTAATGAAAAGAATTTAACCACATAATAAATTATATGTCAGCTTATTTTATTCACCAATAAATGGCCATTTATTATGTTTTTAACCAAACAGAGAATATCACAGTTATAACACACAGTTCTTAAATTTAAAATCTATGAACTCTTTAATTTTGATTATGTTCATATTTTCCTATACCTGGACCTTGCATGCCCTGAGGCATACCACCACCACCTTGTGCCATGGTATCAGCACCTGGGCCTTGAGGAGTCATAGGCCTAGCACCGCCACCACGTAACAGCTGTTGCTGAGTGTTTGGATTTTGTCCTTGTCCACCCTGCACCATCCCTGGAGTAGGAAACATGCCCCACGGAGGCATGCCATAATATTGAGGTACCATTGCAGGACCTGTAGTTATAAAAGTAACAAATTTAAAAGCAAGCTAAACAGAACATTCAAATAGCATACATACTTTCTATGATAGCATATTTAGAAAATTCCACACAAACAACCGATGGATGTAATAATATATTTTTTGAGCTTAATTTTTCTATGCAGGTTTTTCAATTCTAAAATCTTCCCAGAGTGACAGGTAAAAACCTATATTGTGTTATTTCCATTACTTGAAAGATAAACTGATTTTGTTCTCAACCTGCATGCATGATAATATGCACATATTTCTTTTGTTTGGCTTACCCCATTGAAAAGTGACCGCATACTGTGAATGTAATGCATTTCCTCAGTCAAAAGACAAGTTACACAATAGCTGTGGATAGTTATCAACTTCTGTTACTAGTTAAAGAGAAGAAACAGTCATGAAAATTAGATACTTCTGTAACACACTCATACCTAAGCATTTGCAAAAGAAAAAATTATATTGGTTTCAAGACGGATCATAAAATGAGTTTTCCAAAAACCCATGTAAAATACATTTGATACTTAGAATTAGTTTTGCATCTATTCTACACATAACAAAAGCATTTGAAAAATGTTACTCAAATGTGTCCAAATTAGAACAAATTTCTTCAAGCCAGAAAATTATATAAATTTCACTGGTTGCACTTAAAGCATGGATTACATAAAAACTTCTTTAACATCACACATCTGACCCTAGGTAACAATGCAAAAGGCTAAAACACACACAATCGTCATATAGCATATTTTTTTATGTATTCTATACATATAAGCATTTGAAAAATGTTAATCAAATGTGTGCAAATTAGAAGAAATTTCTTTGACATAATGAAATCCAGTAAAATTAAAAACTTAAATATCATATACCTGACTTACATGATAGTGTACAGCAAAGAACTAAAAGACACACTTCTGCACACAGCACTTTTTTTTAAATGTATTCTATACATATAAGCATTTGAAAAATGTTAATCAAATGTGTCCAAATTAGAAATTTCTTTAATCCAGAAAATATATAAATTTCACTGGTTGGACCTATTTTATAAAAACTTCTTTAACATCACATAACTGACCCTAAGTAATGAGGCACTGCAAAAGGCTAAAACACAGACAAGCATCATATAGCAAATTTTTTTTATGTATTCTATACACATAAGCACCTGAAATTTTAATCAAACATGTGCAAATTAGAAGAAATTCCGTTGGCATAATGAAATTCAGAATAAATAAATAAATTTTATGGCTGGACTTATGCAAGAGGCTAAGTAACGGGACACTCTAAACGGTTAAAACACAGATGAACTCTTCGCACAGTACATTTTTTTATGTATTCTACACATATAAACATTTGAAATATATTAATCAAATGTGTGCAAATTAGAAGACATTTCTTTGGCATAATGAAATCCAGTAAAATATATAAATTTTACTGGTTGGACATATGCCTGAATCATAAAAACTTAAATATCATATACCTGACTTACATAATGGCCTACATGATAGTGTACAGCAAAGAACTTAAAGACAAACTTCTGCACACAGCACTTTTTTTTTAAATGTATTCTATACATATAAGCGCATTTGAAAAATGTTAATCAAATGTGTCCAAATTAGAAATTTCTTTAATCCAGAAAACATATAAATTTCACTGATTGGACTTATGCATAAATTTTATAAAAATTTCTTTAACATCACATAACTGACCCTAAGTAATGAGGCACTGCAAAAGGCTAAAACACAGACAAGCATCATATAGCAAATTTTTTTATGTATTCTATACACATAAGCACCTGAAATTTTAATCAAACATGTGCAAATTAGAAGAAATTCCGTTGGCATAATGAAATTCAGAATAAATAAATAAATTTTATGGCTGGACTTATGTAAGGGGCTAAGTAACGGGACACTCTAAACGGTTAAAACACAGACGAACTCTTCGCACAGTATATTTTTTTATGTATTCTACACATATAAACATTTGAAATATATTAATCAAATGTGTGCAAATTAGAAGACATTTCTTTGGCATAATGAAATCCAGAAAAACACATAAATTTTACTGGTTGGACTTATGCCTGAATCATATAAAAACTTCTTTAACATCACATACCTGACACTAAGTAATGGGGCATTGCATATAAGGCTAAAACACAGATAATCATCATAGAGCATATTTTTATATGTATTCTCTCTATTAAAAATTGTTAATCAAATGTGTGCAAATTAGAAGAAATTTCTTTGGCATAATGAAATCCAGAAAAATATATAATTTTTACTGGTTGGACTTATTCCTGAATCATATACCTGACTTACATAATGGCCTGCGTGATAGTGCACAGCAAAGAATTAAAAGACACATAATCTTGCACACAACACTTTTTTTTTAATGATCTCTATACAAGCATCTGAAAAATGTTAGCCAAATGTGTCCAAATTAGAACAAATTTCTTCAATCCAGAAGATATAAAAATTTCACTGGCTGGACTTATGCATGAATTTTATAAAAACTTCTTTAACATCACATATCTGACGCTAAGTAATGGGGCACTGAAAAGGCTAAAACACAGAGAATCACTATATAGCCAAATTTTTTTATTTATTCTATACACATAAGCATCTGAAAAATTTTAATCAAACATGTGCAAATTAGAAGAAATTTCTTTGGCATAATGAAATTCACAATAAATAAAAAAAATTTATGGTTGAACTTAAGCAGCGGGCTAGGTAACGGGACATTCCAAAAGACTAAAAGCAGACAAACTCTTCGCACAGTATATTTTTTATGTATTCTACACATATAAACATTTGAAATATATTAATCAAATGTGTGCAAATTAGAAGACATTTCTTTGGCATAATGAAATCCAGAAAAATATATAAACTTTACTGGTTGGACTTATGCCTGAATCATATAAAAAATATCATATACCTGACTCACATAATGGCCTACATGATAGTGTACAGCAAAGAACTAAAAGACACACTTCTGCACACAGCACTTTTTTTAAATGTATTCTATACATATAAGCATTTGAAAAATGTTAAGCAAATGTGTCCAAATTAGAAATTTCTTTAATCCAGAAAATATATAAATTTCACTGGTTGGACTTATGCATAAATTTTATAAAAACTTCTTTAACATCACATAACTGACCCTAAGTAATGAGGCACTGCAAAAGGCTAAAACACAGACAAGCATCATCTAGCAAATTTTTTTATGTATTCTATACACATAAGCACCTGAAATTTTAATCAAACATGTGCAAATTAGAAGAAATTCCTTTGGCATAATGAAATTCAGAATAAATAAATAAATTTTATGGCTGGACTTATGTAAGGGGCTACGTAACGGGACACTCTAAACGGTTAAAACACAGACGAACTCTTCGCACAGTATATTTTTTTATGTATTCTACACATATAACATTTGAAATATATTAATCAAATGTGTGCAAATTAGTAGACATTTCTTTGGCATAATGAAATCCAGAAAAATATATAAATTTTAGTGGTTGGACTTATGCCTGAATCATATAAAAACTTCTTTAACATCACATACCTGACCCTAAGTAATGGGGCATTGCATATAAGGCTAAAACACAGATAATCTTCATAGAGCATATTTTTATATGTATTCTCTCTATATATAAGCATTTAAAAATTGTTAATCAAATGTGTGCAAATTAGAAGAAATTTCTTTGGCATAATGAAATCCAGAAAAATATATAAATTTTACTGATTGGACTTATGCCTGAATCATATAAAAACTTAAATATCATATACCTGACTTACATAATGGCCTACATGATAGTGTACACCAAAGAACTAAAAGACACACTTCTGCACACAGCACTTTTTTTTAATGTATTCTATACATATAAGCATTTGAAAAATGTTAATCAAATGTGTCCAAATTAGAAATTTCTTTAATCCAGAAAATATATAAATTTCACTGGTTGGACCTATTTTATAAAAACTTCTTTAACATCACATAACTGACCCTAAGTAATGAGGCACTGCAGAAGGCTAAAACACAGACAAGCATCATATAGCAAATTTTTTTATGTATTCTATACACCTAAGCACCTGAAATTTTAATCAAACATGTGTAAATTAGAACAAATTCCTTTGGCATAATGAAATTCAGAATAAATAAATAAATTTTATGGCTGGACTTATGTAAGGGGCTAAGTAATGGGACACTCTAAACGGTTAAAACACAGACGAACTCTTCGCACAGTATATTTTTTTATGTATTCTACACATATAAACATTTGAAATATATTAATCAAATGTGTGCAAATTAGAAGACATTTCTTTGGCATAATGAAATCCAGAAAAATATATAAATTTTACTGGTTGGACTTATGCCTGAATCATATAAAATTTTCTTTAACCCCTTCGCGCCGATTGTCACGTCTACGTGCCAGCAACGAACACACTCACTTCCCGGCCGACACGCAGGCGTGCCAGAGCGTTTTCCCGTTTAGTCCCGACTGTCACGTATTTGTGCCAGTGTCCTGGAACGTTTTAAAAACTATAATTTCTGCCACAAGATGGCACTGTATGTCCATATGGTTTCAGATACATGTACATTAGACCTTCTACTCGAAATGAGAGAAGCATGACTCACATACACGTGTTTTTGATTATATAAACAAAAGGGGAAATAAATGTTTCCGAATCGCGTGCTTTATGACGTCTCTTTAAATTCGCACGTGGTAGTTGTTTATTGTAAGTAGAGAAGTTTTATTTTCGCTAAAGCGTTGGGTATTTCGGTTTGCAGTTCAGTTTTTAGAAAATAATTAGATCTTGTTAGACGTAAATTCCTTCTGTTTTTACCGTTGCAATGTCGAAGCGTTGAAAATATTTAACAGAGCATGAAATAGCAGAAATGATGCAAAATATTTCAGATATTGACTCTGAAACAGATTCTGATAGTAGTGATAGTGATACTATGATATATTCTGATCATAAAGAATCTGGCGAATCTAATGATGATGAGGACATTTCGGACATATGTATGCCGAGTACGTCGAAAGCAAGTACTCCTCCATGGTCATCCACAATAGAAAATTTTTCGGAATTACCGCTCCGTCATTATTCAGTACCCATCTTTCAGAAAAACTCTTAAATGGTATAAGAAGCTTTTCTTCAATATCATGGATATGGCTGTATTTAATGCCAATACTCTTTTCAACAAAAAAAGTAAAAAAAATCATCCTCTCCTGAATTATCGGCTTAATTTAGTTAATCAAATTATTTATCGGTATTCCTCTAAAAGCACCAATGTTAATATCACACCAAGATCAGCAGAATCATTAAATCCGCTCAGATTAACTGAAAGACATTTTCCAAAACTTTGTTCAGAAGAGACTGATAAGAAAACGAGACGACGATGCTTCGTTTGTTCACATTCCCGGAAAAATCCTCCAAAACGGCAAACGAGTTATTACGAGTGCAAGGAATGTAACGTAGGACTGTGTGTAGATCCCTGTTTTCAAATTTTTCATACGAAAAGAGAATTTTAAGTAATATATTTAGTTTTCGGATGTATAATGTTAAAAGTCATAAAATGGTGAGTAATGAAAAAAAAATGTGTAAAATATGCATTTAAACAAGAAATAAGGTAATTAAAGTATATATAAAAATATCTATAAAGCCGTTAAAATACTCTATAGAGAATTATTAAACAATGCGTTGATACTTCGGAAATTTCATGGATTTAGGCTTAATAGCAAAAAAGCCCCCGGCCCTGGACGGACGCTCGCGTAAGACACTGCCGGCCTCCGCGATAAGCGAGCGTTTGAGCTACCCGGCGCGAAGGGGTTAACATCGCATACCTGACGCTAAGTAATGGGGCATTGCATATAAGGCTAAAACACAGATAATCTTCATAGAGCATATTTTTATATGTATTCTCTCTATATATAAGCATTTAAAAATTGTTAATCAAATGTGTGCAAATTAGAAGAAATTTCTTTGGCATAATGAAATCCAGAAAAATATATAATTTTTACTGGTGGACTTATTTTAACCAAATGTGTCCAAATTAGAACAAATTTCTTCAATCCAGAAGATATAAAAATTTCACTGGCTGGACTTATGCATGAATTTTATAAAAACTTCTTTAACATCACATATCTGACGCTAAGTAATGGGGCACTGAAAAGGCTAAAACACAGAGAATCACTATATAGCCAAATTTTTTTATTTATTCTATACACATGAGCATCTGAAAAATTTTAATCAAACATGTGCAAATTAGAAGAAATTCCTTTGGCATAATGAAATTCAGAATAAATAAAAAAAATTTATGGTTGAACTTAAGCAGCGGGCTAGGTAACGGGACATTCCAAAAGACTAAAACGCAGACAAACTCTTCGCAAAGCATATTTTTTTATGTATTCTACACACATAAGCATTTGAAAAATGTTAATCAAATGTGTGCATATTAGAAGAAATTTCTTTGGCATAATGAAATCCAGAAAAAATATATAAATTTTACTAGTTGGATATATGTGTTAATCATATAAAAACTCCTTAAACATCACCTGCCTGACTTATGTAATGGCCTAAATTAGGTGTCTTGACCTGCCGAAGGCATTTTAGTGGCTCAAATTTTAATTTGAAGAAGAAGAATTTCAAGAAATTTTGATTTTAAGAAAAACTGCCTTGTCAGCTTTTTTACTGGTTGGACATGCCTGAATCATTTAAACCTTTTTTAACCCTTTCAAAGACAGTTTTTTCTTTAAATAAATAAATAAATTAGAGCTTTAGTAGGTCAAATAAAGTAGAAGTATCAATATTCTAACAAAATAAAAAGTATCAGGGAAAAAGTTACACCAAAGTATAAATGTAATCAGAGAAAACCTATGAGACATGCACTCCACTAAAGCTTATTTACCCCATAGGATGTTTTGCACATATCTGCAGGACATACATGTTCCAGTGGTGCCAAAAGAGTTAACATCACACGCTCAACTTACGCAATGGCCTAAAATAATGGGGCATTGCAAAAGACTAAAACACAGACAGCTCTTCACATATTTTTTTAATATATTCTATACATATAAGCATTTGGAAAATGCCATCTAAATGTGTGTAAATTAAAACAACTATTTTGGCATAATGAAATCCAGAAAAATATATGAATTTAACTGGCTGAATTTATGACTGAATGATATAAAAGATATAAAAAGAGTTATAAACCAAATTTCAAGTAACATTAATTCCCTATCCCTCCAACACACTTTCTAAATACCATTCTTTCATATATTTCTATAGTATTACTTCAGAAACTAGTAGTAGTCAGTTATTCAGCACAAAAACAAATCATGGTACGTTTAAGGTAAATTATGGTTTTTGGGTATTTATATTATATTTTAGTTTCTTCAGTATCACATATCAAACTTTCCCAAAGTAATGTACCTCTATCAGGTATTGCAAGACTAAAATACTGATGATGACTTTATACAGAACTTTCCTTAACGACTTTAGATTTTTCTTTTTCTTTTTTTTTTTTTTGTGTGTGTATTCTATAAGCATTTGTAAAATGTTACCCAAATGTGTGCAAATTAAAAGAAATCACTCTTAGCACAATGAAATCCAGAACAAACACAAATTTTACTGGTTGGATTTATGCCTGAATTTCAATACTATATGCAATAAGTTATAATTCAATTTTCTAGATTTATCTCAAAAATGAAAATTAGTCAACGATAATCAATTTTTCAGAAAGAAAAAGCTATGGTACTAGATGTTTTTATTAAATTCTAGTTTCTTCAGTATGATACACCTAACTTTCCCAAAATAATGAAACTTTACTAGACATTGCAAATGCTTAAAATACAAATACCATACAGAATTTTGTGTGCGTATATTCTATACATATACACATTTGGAAAATGTTTACTAAACATAGGTAAATCAAAAGAAATTACTTTGGCCCAACGAAATACAGAAAAACACAAATTTTACCAGTTGAATTTATGCCTAAATTGCAATAGTGCACGCAAAAGTTATGGTAAGGTTACACATCGACATCTTTAATTATTCATATTGGAGACCTGTGGTTTCTGATTAAGTAACTAATTAAAAGATGTCCACATTAGGATTTATACAGACATTTAGATTATAATTTATGACAATCATGTGACCAAAAGTATACAAAATTTATATATTTTTACATTCCTCAAAGAACGCACAATGATAAAAATGTTTCCCACACTCATGCTATTAAAATGCACCCAACCTTTCCTGCCTTCCTCCAGAATTAAATATACAACTAGATATCAAATTATCACAAAAGTGAACACTATTGTTAATTTCAATTCTAAGGTTTTCTTTGTTCTGAGTGCACCCTCTTCTGTTATGAAGTCAATAAAGCAGAAAACACTGGCCTTCTTGCAATCATCGTTAGCAGAAAACACTGGCCTTCTTGCAATCATCGTTAAGCATTCGCTATACATAATTTTTGTGTGGAACAAAGGTTGCAAACATTAAACCAGTAGTCAAATTCCTGCTATGATGGGCTGTTACTACAGTTCTTGATACAGTTAAATAGCGAAAGGAAAAAATTTCATAAGTTGTTTTTCTCTCTCTGTGTATATATAAAGAGAGAAAATGAGGCTAAAGGTTGTCTTAAATGCTAAGATTAATTAGAATATAGAATGGAGCAATTTTTACGTTACCAGGCATAATTGTTCCCATAGGTGCTGCAGCAGCATAAGGATCTTGGTTCATTACATAGGGACTGGAAGCGAAAGGTGCAGGAGAAGCTGCTGGGTTTGCAGCTTGCATTTGGCCTTGTTGCTGCATTGGAAATTGCTGTTGGCCCATCACAGGCAAAGGTTGACCCTGGCTACGTGAATAAAGCTGAAAAGTTAAAAACTTATGTTACAGCTAAATAAAGATTCTCATTAGTAATTCTAAAAGTTGCCATATAGGCTAATCAACTAAATTTAGACATAATTTACAGAAACTATTTTTTATTAAAATAGCACCATTTTTTAATCTAACACATGCATCAAAAATGAAAAATACTATATTCAACATTTTATCAGGATTGTCTAGAGAATTAAATTTAAAAAGTTCATTTAAGTAACTATATTAAATTATAATACAGAAGGAGGGATATTATTTAATCAAAGTATTTAGCTTTTTACCCAAGTCAAAACTTACAAGATTAACAAATTTTTATTTGACTGACAAATAAATTAACATGGAAAAAAATTATGAAAATTAAGCTATTTCACAGATTAAGGCAACATTGTGATTTACTGTTCAGTTTTCTGGGTACCTCAGTAAGCATTTTTAACAAATGAACATCACAATAGCTAAATTACTATAAACACTGCAGAAAATTAACCAATTCTAACTCTTATTAAAAAAATACATTGTACATGTTTATAAAACAAGATAATTCAATTTCTACTGTTCCATACATTCCAAAAAAGAAAATTTGTAGTTAAAATTTTTGAGAGTTTAACAGCTGGGAAAACTGGAGTCACACTATTAACTCCATTTCATATTCTTTGTCCCTTTTATATAGTGTTATTTTAGTACTTTCAAAGAATTTTCTAAGATTAAACATACATATTGGCTACTTACATACACTTTATTAGAAACTTCTCAATTCCATAGAACAGGTGAAATATAAATTCAATATATTTACCTCCATGAAAAAATGCTGAGGATCTGTACAAGAGAAGTTTGATGAGCCAAATTTTTCATCAGCTCTATTTAAAACCATCTTTCTTGATGTCATCTAAAAATGGAAATATCATTATACATTAATTTTCAAAAAATAATATTCAAAGTTTCTTGTTTTGCAAGCACAATTAAAGTATTATTTAAATAAAAAATACCTGACTGCCATAATCCATAGTATTTGGTGAATCTATTGACTGCATAAAAGCTGACGAATAATCAAACTGAAGAGGATCTATTCCGACATTTTCAAAACCAGGATCTAAACCACCTAAAGATGGACCTCCTGACTGCATATTTGTTCCCGATGATGGTGGCATCATTTGTTCAGAATGCTTTGGCAATTTTTCATTCATCATATGTTTCTTGCCTCCTATGTCTTCACTAGGGGAAGACTGTCTGCTGTTAGAAGAATGACTGCAATAATGATAAATGCAGCATTAATTACTATTACATACTTGCCAACCTACGACACTCAAAAGTCGGGAGATTTATTTTCAACGACAAAATGATAAAAATATATTTTTTAATAATGAATTAACTTCAAACCATTCGTAATTAATATCTGAAAGTTCAGTTACCAATTCTTAAATGCAAATAGTACATTCTGCATCCTTACGTTTTTGATCCTTTGTTTCCACAGAAAAAGTTCACTTTTCGTTTTTTCCCCCAATAGAACTCATGTTGTCCTTGTGTTTTTGTGTGCGAACATGTTTCAGAACATCAGCCCTTTCACCGTGCAAAATTGAAAAATTGCAATGACAAACGGTACACATTGCAAATGCATCACTTTAGTTCCACATGCGAGTCTCTTGATTCTCGAGGTTACTGGAAACTTGCTTTGCCTTTCTAAAAGACAATCTGATTGGAGCTGCAAAAATTGGCTCTATGCCAGCTGCCCAAGTACACGTGAGTGCACCCAGAAAGTGATCGCTTCCAATGTCAGCACAAAACTCACCTTTGGGAGGGGGGATTGCTGTATGTAATTCCCTGACTTTTCCAGATTTTAACTAAAATATTTAAATTCCCTGATTTTTTTTTCAGTTTTCCAGGTAGTGTGGCAACCCTGTAAAACAAGGATGTCAAACTCGCGGCCTACAACAAATATTTTTGCGGCCCGGCCAATATATCGGCAAATAATAATATATAATAATAAAATAACATATCGACGAAGATAATAATGAAATGTTTACCGCTAAGTAATTAACGATAATTTATTCAGTGTTGTTAGATTACTCACAGCGAGCTGATACACACACTACTTAAATTACAAATGCGTGTGAGTAGCTTGCGTTCAGCTACCTTCGGCTTTTGGGAGACATGTGCACTCAGAACTTGTACCCATCCCCCGATAGCCGAATGCGGCCGAACTAATGGTCTCAGTTTTCCAATCATAGTTTTGTACGATATATTGGTGTAAGCATGTGCATGCACTTTGCTTTATTATTAATTATTACTTAATTCATATTGTTACGGATTTCATAGTTATTTATTTATTTAGTTTTTTTTATTTAGAATTGTAATTAGATTTGCTTCATGTTGCCTTAGCAACGCAGACGATTTTTGAAAAGATAGCTGCGTTGGAAGGTTAAAAATAGAACAGCGCCTACATTTAATACCTAATAAATAAATATCTTGTAATTGCTGTTGCCTTCCACAAAAATCCAGATATTTATAGATGTTTCCAGTATATTCGAGAAATTAATTATAAAGCTTATAAAAGCCGAGAACAAACAACTCATCTCAGTAGTAGCTGTAGTTCTAAAGTGTATATAACTGCGGTGCCGAACACCAGGGTGCCTAGGTTCTAAGAACCATACCCCACATCGAACATGTAAGTATAGTTACGAATATTGTGAATTGTAACAAAATGGATCTTAGATCATAAACTTATAAGGGAAATACATAATTATCATGAAATTGTACTTAATATTTTCTAAGTAGATGTAAATAAAAATTCATTATTTGTAGTAGAAAGCAGGTCAGGCACAGAAAACCTGTAAAGAGAACATACGCATGGCAAAGAAACAATAATAGGCAAGTGCGAGACTTTTGGTGCCACTAGGTGAAATAAGGGTACATAAACATACTGATTATGAGATACAAAGAACTAATATATACATGTTAAGTTATAATACATATATTGCATAATACATAATCATTAAACTAGATTATTACACATGATGGCCCTAGGGCGCTTTATATACAATGGGTCGTTACAGTCATAACTGTAATTGATAATCACAGGATTGTCAATTAACTCCTGCTGCTCAAAAAATTTCCGAGCAAGGCGGCTGTAGAATATTTTAATTTCCTCAATGTTAAGCTCCTTGTGGAGCTGCTTGTTTCGAACATACCAAGGGGCATTACATATTTGTCTGAGTGCCCCATTTTGGGCTGCCT
>KK121102.1:83584-114900 GCA_000611955.2 Stegodyphus mimosarum | reverse complement strand
AAGTTATTAAATTATTAAACAGCATGTGAAATAATTAAAGCTTGCTTTTCAATAGATTTTAAATCTACACAATTTTTCTCAGGAAATGGCAATTTTGAAAGCTATTTAAAACAATCTGGATTTGCTTCAGGTGTTTTGTGCAACTACAACACTGGTGATGAAGACGTTAACTATGTTCTTCATCATGTCCTAAAGAGGAAGATATTTCAAGCCATTCTTAAGCACCTGTCTGTACCTTGGCCACCAATTTTTTCTGACCTTTTATGCAAAGAAGTAATTTCTGCTTTGTGGAATTTCATTTTCAATTCAAATTATTGAGTCCTTTTTATTTTGTTACTTATTTTAATTTTCTTTCTTTCTTTGTAGTGTTTTTGTATATTTATTTATTCTATTAGTGCTATATCTTGTGCAAGCCTCATGGTATTCCCTGTGGAACACGAGGAGTCGAAATTAGAGTTAACAAAAAGAAAATATTCCAAAAACTTCCGATTATAAATCTTAAAACAAGAATTTTTACTTTAACTTTCTTTCTTCTTTTGGTATTAGAATATGCAGATGTTAAACACAATAACAGCATCAGATCCTTACTATGTACTTTTTTATGGGTATAAAAATGCATCTTCCAAATAAATATGATGACCTAAGAACCAGCAAACAGTTTTATAAATCAGTAACTTCACTAACTTCAGTTTCATAAGCAATATTTAGAAGTTTTTTTTTTCTCACTTCCAAAACAATTATTTAGAATTTACTAACATATGGTGTATGGAAAGAGTACTCAGTGCATTCCTAATACTCGAAATAATTGTTTAATGCAGCTTTTCTTAATGCTTTAGTAGAAGTAAAACATTAACAATAAGCATAACATTATTTAGCACATCTGCAATACTCAATTTACAGATCCAATAGCTGAATATAGGTGGTTATCAATGTAAAAACAAAACCCAAACTTTTGCTACAAAAGTAAACTTAATGTTAATAACACATATTATTCTATTTAGATAGTTGCAAATTATATAATCAGATTCCAGCAAAAGTAGCGAGAGAAATAATCTCTTAAGACAGGAGATTTTAAGTCTTGGGGGGGAGCTATTTTTCAGATTTATTTGAGATTAACTTGACCCAAAATCAACATTAAACTTGTATCAATTAAAAATTAATTCTGCACATCTTAAGACTTCTGCTTCCAATTTGACATTTAATACCTGGTTGGTAATCTACACCAACTTTATCTTGGTTTCCAAAATCTACCTAATATGACTTATACATTGTTGTACTTTTATCTGAACTTGTTTAGAAAACAATCAGGTGAATGAATTCAAGCACATACACACACCATGAAAAGGAAGAAAGAACAAGGGGGAGAAAGAAGAAAGAAATCAATCCATCACTTGGAAGAGATTTATTTTTCAACATAATGATTATTTTAAACAAACAGAAAATTTCTTTTCATGACGACAAATGTTTGGCAATATATTTACTTCAAACTAAACTAAATTTATATATTTAAAGACTTTATGAATAATCCCTTCAAAATCTGTACCACTTTTGCTGCATGAAGAAATTTCATGACTGTGCTCGTATGAAGTATTTTAGCCAAACTCTTGGTGACTGGGCTGTACATAATTCAACTACTGCTTATTTCAAACATAGTTCTCTTCCTGTTTCTATCACAGATGCTACAAAATGCATCTTTCTGATATATGTTTTGAAAAAATGTCTTCTAGTCAAAACTCAAAATGATAAGGAATTTAATTCGAATGTTTTATAGGATATAGCTTTACATTCTATAGGACATTATGAACTAAGCTTTTGTAGAGATTTTAAAAATAATAGAGAAAACTTGACTACTACAAGTAATTTGACATAAATTGAAAATCAAGACTATGCATGCCTAAAATCAACTGAAGTTAAGCCCTAGTTTTATCCTTCCAAGTTTATTGCTTCTTACAATAACAGAATAAAGAATATGTTGGAAATGAAATAGTCTAACAAGACAATTGACTTCATGAACCTATCATTCTAACATAATTCTGAATGACTGAAAACAATAATGCATACTATATTATTATCAAACCCTTCTCATTTTCAAAATCTTGGGCTTAATCAAAAGATCACGAAAATATAATTATCACATTATTTTGGTTTATATTTTCTATTGAATTCTGCTATACAAAATGCTTTCAGATTTTTGTATTTCAATGCATAAAAAAAGTCTTAAATAACATGAATTTGCAAACTGAAAAAGCTTCCAGAGAGGGAGGGGAAGCTTTTTACTTATATTCTTGAAGACATACAGTATAAATTATTTACTTCTTAGTTATGACTTATGTTTCAATTCGCACAATATACAAAATGCAATTTTAAAAAGTGGAAATTTTGTAAATTTACTCTGAATAAAAATTACAGCCAAAAATATGCAATTTTTATCCTTGAAAACTAGTCTTCCTCCTTAATACACATTTCCCTGCTCAGTACAATGATCATATCCTGCTTGGTTTAATGTTGAGTATAGCTTCAATACAAAACTTAAATAAATTTAAAAAGTATTTAAAATTATATTTCAATATTTTAAACAAATAAATACCAATGTTGTAGGCTGAAAATTAATAAACACTACCAGCTAAAGACACAAGGGCCAATAAAGCTTGTTTCTTAATATTGTATCCAGCAGGCTGTCATAGGTTTTAACTAAATTATGAAAGAATCAGCATTCTTTTAAATCACAGATTAAAATTAGATAGTTTTCTATTTCTTTTAATGACGGAACATGTGTTAAATTCAAAGATTAAGATACTATGTAAATCTTTTAAAGATATTTACTTAATAATAATAATAATAATAATAATAATAAATCTGTTTTTCTTTCTTTCTTTTTTTGCTGCTGATCGCACAGAGATGCATTAATGCTGGTATTATCTAATAGGAATTACCCGCGTCCTGCAGCAAATTTGCTGAAGAAGTAAAACTGTTTAAAGTACTTTACACAAGCCATGTCAAGTAAAATGCAGGAAAGAGTCACTTACATGTCTGTTTAGTCTCAAGGAAAATTTGACTGCGAGAGTATTAACTCAAAACATGTGGCAGTAAATATACAGTACACCGTTCCCTCAAAAATCTAAAGCTGATCATGTAAGTAGGTAATTTTTCTTATACTATATGTGCATCATTTCATAGTATAGAAAATCTTGATTTCATAAAATTAAAGTTGCCTTATAGATATTACGCCTTCACCTAAAACAGGACTGCTCAAGCAGAATTCCTTCCTAGGGAGAGAATTTCACAGCATTCATGGATATAACTGATAAAAAAGTAACTGAAGTGGTAAATTGTTAAATAATATACAATAACTAGTGAAGAAAATTTAGTCATGTTTTAGTCAATCAAACAGCAGAACAGTGGTTCTCAAGCCTTTTTTGCCCAATGCACCCTTTTTACATTGTTAGAATATCATTCCCTCCTCCTCTCGAAAACTTGAAAAATGAATACACACATTTTATTCAGATTTAGATTTTTTTAAAGTGCTTCATAAATTAAATGACAAAAAGTATAGGAAATGTTGGCTAACACCATAACTTTTTTTTTAATGTTCCAAAATTAAAATAGTTGAGAGCTAACTGAAAGGTTGGCTGCATCCCCCCAGTTGAGAACTCCTGTGCTAGACAGTTGGTCTAACGTCTACAATCAACCAATAATCTGCATTATGTTTTTACAAGTGGAAATAACTGACATGTCTTCCAACATCACATACCAGTGAACACTTGCTTATCCACTTGCCCAAATCAAATTTAATGAATAAAATGGATAGTTTAAATATATCATCTGAAGGAACTTTATGCAACTCCCTTGAAAGCTGAGTAAAGAGCTGACCGATTTTCATGCAAACTAAGGGGAAAAAAACTTCATTTGAAACCAATTTCAGTTACTTTGGAGAAAATTCAAAAAGACAACTGCAGCACTGCTGAAGATATTAAAAGTTTGAAGAAAACAGCTTTAAAGAATCTTGGTAGCATACATAATATGACATGAATAAACATAATCATCAGCTCATTTTTAGCATATATTTCTTCACCAAAATATTAAGTTGAAATCTTGTTAGCTAATGAAAAGGAACAATCACAGGAATTTTTTTTATTTTTTTAAAGTGCATAGCATCATAGTGAAATTTGTAATTTAAACTCCACAGTTCTACAAACAAAACGACGGAACCAGTGACCACATTTGAGTGGTGGCAACCAGTAGCTCTTCTGAAAGAATGCATGCAGCAGGGGAAGGGCGTACTGAATTTCACTGAAATTTTAAACACAACTACATCAGAGGCTGAAAAAAATGTTTAAATTTTGGAAAGCACAGAATACATACTACGACAGTAATGCTGCTACATCAGTAATAAAACTGTTTTCAAAATATTATACCCACTGTGGATATAAGTGCTACTAACTCTGGTTATATTTACTCTGCATGCTTATTTGGATTTATATAAGATACAAAAGCTTTTCTCTTTTTCAAACATCATGTAAGTTTATAACTGATTGAAGTGATTCTGCAGATTACTGACGGCTTTATGCTAATGTAGATAACATTACATGCAAATTATATCTGTAACTATGAATTAATTTATTAATTTATATGTTAAAGTATGCATTGTGCTTTTTTAATGTCATTTAATTACAGGTTTAAATACTTGAAAATCTTCAATGCATGGTAACAATTTAAATAGTTAACGTAGAAAAAATTTAAAAAAATACTATTTATTTTTTTTAACATCCTAATTTTACATAGCATAAAGACAATAATTTACTATGCTTTACAAAACTACATTACACAACGGCTGATTCTAATTTTTGATTATGAAGTTTTACTAGTAACATTTTAATTTATACAAGAAAACAGGCACCTGCTTTCATCTGCATGTCACATTTGACATCGACAACTTTTGCAATATCAGTTAAACAGCGGTTGAGCAAAAAAGTACAAAAATCGCGATATAACACTTTTAATGCGAATGCAACAGTACACTTCATCGGAAATAACTAAACATTTCGCATTTTTTTTATCGGATGATCCGTAACTTTTCCAGCAGTTAGATTCAGAAATTAATACCTACAACATTATTTAGAAGCATATGTATGACACTGCATTTACAGGTTTATACATTTACATATTCATTACAATACATTTCGATATCTAACTATTATAAATGGTTATCTTTTTAATTTAAAAAAGTTTGTTTCAAGCATTCCTATTCAGAGTTTATTCTAGACTTATATTCTTCTTGGCAATTCAGAATAAAATTTTTACTTGAAATCACTGGAGCTGGGAGTTTTATTATTTTCATATTTGGAGATATAATAAAATAAGCACTTCCAGGGCCAGCAGAGATGAAACTGTATATTGTGATCCCGAAGCACTATTTTAAAATAATAACAAAACAAAAAAAACTACAGGCTTCTATAATTAGATAAACTTAAATATTACACAAGTTAATTAGAATTCTAGATTTTCATTTCTGACTTCATGCCTAGAATTCCACACTAGGCTTCAGAATATGCTCTGTTTCCAAGATCCCCCAATACTGTGAAGAAATGAGTCAGTCACACTGGCAAATGCTATGCTTCTCTTCCTAACAATAAAATATAGATAGACATCAAACTAATCATAGAAAGTGTTCTGTCTTAATTAAATAAATTAAATGCATAAATGTTAATTTCACTTCAAAAACTGTAGTCTGTCCTCCCAAAACAGCTCAAAAATGGTTAACCTGAAAAATTATGAAACAAACTCTTGCCTTGAATTACACATTTCAGTAATAATATGCAAGAGAAAAGAAAATGAGATTTTAGGTTACAGCCCAATAAAGAAATAAAGCGTAAAGTGTGTGTTAAAGAAAGGTGAAGTTAATGACGTATTGCATACTATCATATTCGAAAGAGGAATTAATTTGATATTTTTGAGACCACTCTTACTTTAAACTTTTATGCTTAGATTATCTTTGCCATGAAAGATAAAAAGACTGACATTGTACTTCATTCTAGTTCCTCTATCTAATACAAGAAATTCAAATAGTCAGAAAGTTGTACCTATGATAATGATTCAAAAACATCTTTATCTGTAATTTTGTGACATAATATTAATTATTATTAACTAACACTAATTTAATAATACAAAATCTGTGCTTATTTATGCTCTGTTGTGAAGGTCTTGTAGTGGTTCAAAATCGTCAGAGACTAGCATTTGCAAAACCTATCTAACAGTTTTTAGGTTTAGATTTCATTACTTTTATACTCATTCCCTGGAGTACAATCCTGAAAATGGAAGCATAATTTTACTGCACTACTTACTGTCATAGAATATTGATATGAATGCAAAAGGAAAATGCTGAAGTTACGGAAAATTTCGAAAACCACTTTTCATTCTCTTTATGAAACTAAGCAAAAAGTAGACAAAACATAGCTACAAGTAGTTATGGTTTGATTCAGTTTGTATCAAAATAATTTAGTTCTAGTTTCCTGGTAAATATTTAATAGGATTTTATATAGTCTTTCCTAATGGCATAAACTGTATAATTAGAAAATTTCACAAGACACTCAATGCAGCTTAATAACTACAGCAATTGGGAAATGTCCTATGAAATATAAGGCATGTCATAAAATCATTTTTAAAATGTTGCACTTGTGAAAGAAAACACTATAAAATAACGAACAAAACTGTTTAAAAAAGCAACTGTTTTTACATGTTTTAAATGTTTGTTCTTTTTTTAAACAGTTCTTTTCAAAGAACACACATTTAAATCTTGTAAGAATCAATACATACTGGTAACCATTGTCATCACTTAGTCCATTCTGCATTATCCCATTAGACTGGTGAATTACACCACTGTTTTCTTGTTCTTTTCCTTTCATATCACCATCAAAAGACAGAGATTTCAACTTTTTTAACTTCTCTGATGGGTCATTTGAATTCTAGAGAAAAAGGGGAAAAAACACTTAAATTTCAAGTAAATACAATACAAAACTTTTGTGGGCTTTCATTTATTTTTACTAATAGATATTTTCTGTGCCTTTTACAGATTCTCCTATTTCCCCTCGCCAGGATGTAAATAACGTAGGGTGAACTAGAGTATTGAAAGTATTTGAGCGAGGAGGTTATATAGAGCATGATTTCACTATTACGAGAGACATTTGTTAGCTGTTAAATTTTAATTGCACCTATGCAGTTTTGCCATCGAATTAGTATCCTGCCAGCTTAGATTTCAGATCAACCTATTAGGTAAAATTGAATTGTGCAGTCTCACGCTACTCTTTACCTTTAAATTTAGTGTTACATTATCTTTTAGGTTCTCACTACAAGTGCTCATTTTTTTGGGGCGAAGAGGGGTAAATATATAAGCCTGTGCCAACTGTTAAATATCTTGTGCTCAATAAAAGGATCTTTTACACCCTTTCCTGGTTGTGTTCATCTGCAAGACTGTGCGAGAATTTGCACGGATCACACTTACGTAGATCCAGCTCCATTTTATGAAAGCACACATACTGGAAGTTACACTCTAAATTAATATTATTTAAACTAAATTTTTTATATTTTCAAAATTAAATAGTTTAATACATCAAATGTATTCAAAAACATTTATGAAATAAATTTAGAAGAGCTCATTAACAAGAAATTCTTTGCTAATTTACTAATCCTATACTTAAATAAATAAATAATGAATTTACCATGCCAAGATGCAATCGTGACATGCGGTTGTCCAAGTCTTTAGACGTTGGAGAGCTACCAAGAACATATTCAACCATTTTAACTCCAAGCCCACCTGTATCTAAAAGAAAGGAAAATATATATAAAGCATTATAAAATGATAAAACAGAATGCTAGCTTGAAAATGTGATGAATACAAACATATGTGATATTTAAAAAGATGAAATTACGAATACACATACTTGTAATAAATAGACACAAATGTAATATTAATTTTAAAAGATGGGGAAAAAAGTGATGAACCAGTCAGTTACTTCAGAATGGGAATCAGAAATGTTCAAAGATGAGTTACAGTCACAATTTTGCTATGTCACAGAAACCAGCATAAGGATTTTATATATATGTTCCAACTGCTCCAACTTTATACTAACTTGTTATAGAATCAACCAATCAACTCAGAAAACATGAACTGACATTGGATCAGCCAAAAGTATGGAAACACCTCATAATATGCATGTTTGAATGCAAAAGCTGTTGGTGGTGCTATGTGTCAGCTCACTAGCATTACCTGTACAACATGCTTAATTTGTTGCATCATTCTTTCTCGAGATGGTGTTCCATGCAGTTGTGAGTGCATCATGTTATAGAATTCAAATGTCAGCAAATTGCTGAGGTTTGTGAAAGAATCAGAACTGCATATATTTTCCGACATTATTCCTAAAGCTTTCGAAGCAGTTGCTTACTTTCATTATATATTAAGTAGCAAATGTATTTACGAGAATTTTATCACTGCACAATCTAGAATTACACCACTGAAAAGGGTTGACATTACTGAGGCTTGGGAGCTGTTACTGCTTCCAGATTTTTCCAATATTTGAAAACAAATTTTAAATTTCCTGTTTCTAATGTATATTTGTGGAGTGATTCCTTAATCACTCTTTACCGGATTAAAGGCTAAGCTTTAAAACGGAAATTTTTTGTACCAATCCGAACATCCAAAATCCAGTCTAGAACTGATCCTGCTGACTGGCATCACTGTAAAGGGAAAAATAATCCTGCACATTACATATCTGACATGAGGAATGACCATGGAAAAATTTATGTCCAATCCAACTTAGACGCAAGGTCCGGAATGGCTTCAGTGGAAGAAAAAGGAGTGGCCAAAGAGCTCTAATTATGAAATATGTCCGGAGATTTCTCCAGAAGTACATTGCAAAAAAAGAACTAAATAGGAAGAAACATCATTTGTGTGGGAAGTTCAGTCGAATGTGACATCTTTACTAGATATGAATAAATATAGTAGTTTGAGAAAATTATATCATGTTATCAGTTGGGTACTCCGATTCATACACAACATTAGAAATAAAATCAAGCAATATAAAGAACTAAACACTGAAGAACTTAATTATGCTGAAATGATTTGGATAAAAACTGTTGAAGTTTTTGCTGAACACCTGTCCTGTTTAAGGCATGGCAAAACAAAGACTCTGTCTATTTTGGAACTGAATTCCCTTCTTAATGAGGATAGGATAATGCATATAGGTAGAAGACCCCAGAAGTCAAAACTTACCTACCTGCTAAAACATCCAATTATTATAACCTGCAAAACATTCCTTCGTAAATTTATTAGAGTGGGATGCACACAGAAAAGTGTTTTATGGTCGAATTTCTGAAACTTTGATAGAAATATGTGAAAGATACTGGATAATTAAAGGAAAATAAACTGTTAAAAATATTCTAAAAAATATATTCTGTGCAAACGATTCAAATGATCTCCTGGTGTGCAAGTTACTGCTCCTTTTTCTGCAGTGGGCATAGATTTCAGTGTACCGCTTTATACCGAAGACAGTGAAGAGAAAAACTACATGTTGTTTACTCCTGGAGTAATGCAGACTCTTCGTTTAGAGTTTGTTGGCAGCATGAACGCATAAACATTTCTTCTTGTGTTTCGACAATTCATTGCTCATCGAGGTCTGTGTTCTTAATTTTGAAGGACGATGCCAAAATTTATAAGTGATCTGTACTTGAATTCAAAAACTTGTGGATTGCCATTAGCCATTCAACAATAAAAGACTTTTATGCTTCCCACAAAATCCAATGGTGCTACATAGTACAGAAAGATGCATGGCATGGTAGCTTCTATGAAAGACTGATTAGACCTGTGAAACTCGCTTTACGAAAAATTATCTCAAGACAATTTAGAAACTCTATTTACTGAAATTGAAGGTGTGCTTAACTCTTATTTATGTTTACTCTGAATTACAGGAATCTATGCCTGTAACTCCAGCTCATATGCTATTGGGGTGCAGAGTGAATAATTTGTTTCCTTACAGGCTTAATTTTGATTCAAACTTAGTATCTCTTCATTGCGTCAAGCCTACAGGAATAACAACTGAATTTAAAGTTAACAATATTGTATTAATTAATGATAAGTTACTTGGACATTTTTGGAATTTAGAAAGAGCTGTAGCACTATTTCCTGGCAGAGACGGAAAAATAAGGTCTTGTGAAATTAAAACAGCTAAATCAGTCATTAAACAACCTATGCAACTTTTATATAATGTCTAAATCAATGAATAAATTTATTTATTACATCTTTATTAATCTGTACTATTGTTACAGGATTATTACAGATCTATGATGAAGTGCTAAAATGTATGAAATTTAAAAACTGTCAATTTATTTATCCGTGTTATTCCTCGTTACAGTTAACTTTGTGGATTGTTTAAAGGTGAATGATTCTGTTTATATAGTCTTCTTTTATATGTTTTAAAAGTTTGAACTGAACATTGTAAGAACTTCTTTTGTTTAAAAATTGTATTGGTGTGAATTTTGAATGAACACCTGGTCATTCAGGTGGCACTATGTAGAAACCATAATTACAGGAACCAGATGGTGCTGTGCATCCGATGCCTCTGAGTTAAATTCATTGCCATGAAAACTGCGAACAGTGTTGAAGGATAATTTTTGACTTAAGTGCAAACTATACATAGCTGGATTTAGTGCTTTCTTCTTTGTCATGTATTGTTTATGCCGTAAATAAAGTTAGATAAAATATCTTGGATTGAACTCATCTTGTCTGACAGGTAAGAAGCTTTATGCATTTTAGTTGTTTTGAATATTGAATAGAATTCTATGTGAAAAATATTGTAGATTTAAGTTCCATCACACCATCTAAGAGCCGTTTTTACAGAATTTAACAGTTTAGTACAAATACTCAAAGTATCATATTGAAAAAAAAAAAGAATTGAAGGTTTTTACTTAACATAATTATTTAATTTAGCTACATTTTATTCCCATCTACCTTTTTACAACAAAAGTACTAAATATAAAACTTAGAAACAAAAATATTAAATCCTGAGCAAAAAGTGCAAGCAAACAAGGTAAATAAATTTTTGCTTTTGATAAATAAAAGCAAAACCATCTGTTACTCAAAAAGCAAGTTTATTCAATTAAAATTTTATAAAAAGATACTTATTTAGTTTCATGTCTTTTATCAAAGGTAGTGTTTAAAAAATAAGGTAGAAATTTATACAGATTATAAAACGGACTAACAATGAAGACAGTTGCAACAATCGAAAATATGATTTTGTTCTAATAGTTTAGCACAGTCCTAGCCTTACCTGATCTAGAATAAAGAGAGATCAAAATTTTAATACGGAATAATATGCATTACAGAAATTACATACCCGAAGCACTGTTATGGCCTGTACTCCAAGCCGCATCTCTCCACTGGTCACCAAACAATATTCCTTTACCATCATCTGGTTTAGTATCTTCCACACCCCATAATTTTTTTGTTGCTGGAGAATACTGCAAGTGAAAAGAATTTATAAAATAGCACTAATTAAAAAAAAAAATCTTCAAAGTTTCAGATTTTAAATTACGTCCAAAGTGGTGTTTTTTTTATGTTTTGTGTGTTACTTTTATTTATTAAATATCATGTTCTTTGAACTTAAACCATAAAATTCAGTTCAACAGCAATATCAACTTGTGGAGCAAATAATTTTTAAATGAACATATCTTTAGAATTTCTGATACACAGTTCCGTGACGCTGGAGATAAAAAGGTTTTCCTCCCCCCACAGTGTTGCCACAGCTCACTTTCACCCCCTTAATGCATTTGCTTGTGTCTGACACGGGCGAAAGTTACCGGCTAATTTGCATATGCCCAGGCCTCACATGGGCGCTCTTGTATCTCGCAGTATTTTATTTCTAATGCCCGTCTGAGATCCATTATAGTAAAAATAGATAAGCTAGATTATAATTAAACTTAAAATTAATTGAAAAATACCATTCAAAAGTGTTACCCAAAAGAACAGGTCAGCCTGGTTACCTACCTGGGCCTTTGAGACTAACTGGAAGGCACTTTCCCAAATTTGTACCACTGACAGAAATCGTGCCATTTGTTGCAGTAAAAACAGATAATAGGGGTAAAAAGATGAAGAAAGAAACAGGATACTATGGTAAGAACTGTAATGTTGGACTTTGTGCTGTACCATGCTTCATAGTATATCATACCAAACTGAATTTTTAGTCATTCAATTCTTATTATTACTATGCTTTCAAGTATGGCAATTTGATTTTAATAATTTGAAATTCAAAATAAACATGTAATCAAATCTTTACACTTTGTTTGTACAATATACGTATATATGTTACGGTGAAATACCGAAATCTGGAGAATGTCGACTTTCACCAGTGAATGTCAACATTCACATAGCCGCTTGGTGTATGTCCAAAATATTTTCCAAATACTCTTATTTCTGACTTACACCAGTGAATGTCGACATTCACCATGTACTAATGGCAAATGTTGACTATATGAGAATATTATATTTTCTTCTCCGTAATTCAGTCGCGAAAAAACACACAAGTACTTAAAAGACACAATACATTCAAAATGATAAAGGAAAATAATAGAAGTTAAAAAACTTACAATTATACAGTACGTAGTAAATGAGAAAATAAAATAATAGTAATAAAAAACTTACTAAATTATGTGATTCAAATCTGATTAATTGCAACAACTTAAACTATTATGAGACTTTGAATTGCACAAGACGCCGTTGTTTTTACAACTGCATTTATGGGAAACAGCGAGTCGCCTCTCTTTTCGACCTACACCAGAGCATATCTGTGATTGTCAACATACACCGGTGAGGATCCGAATGTACAAGAATGCAATGTTATATTCGATCTTTCACCGACGTATTTGGTGAATGTTGACATTCTCCAATTTCGGTCTTTCACAGTACCATATATATATATATATATTTTAGTATCTTTTACCCCACCACCGAAATTGCAAAAAATAACTTACACTATACCTATATATTAATTTTCTGTCCCCTCCAAAAAAACTATCATCAAAAATCCGTTAAAGTTTTACAAAGTATGAAATAGATAATAAAACAAATTCCAAATCTGGACTTCCAGATGCGCATATTGGGGTGGAAATGTACAGTATTCAAAATTGCATGGTTCTAGGTACTGTTCTTTTGTCACATTTGGAGAAATATACATACATTTACGCAGATTCTTCAATATTTAATTTCTTTAAATAAAATGCAGAGTAATAACATTTGGTGGCAACAATTTGAAAAGTGATACAGCCGTTTATAGTGAATCAACGCAAAATAACAAAATGAAAACAACAGTCCCTCAGGAACAATACTTCTTTGGACTAACAACAGATTGCAAATCCTTCCCCACCACATGCCTCCACTTTATTCAATTTCAGGCTTATCTTCACACTATCCACACATACAAAACATCATGTGTAAATATAAAAGATATTAATAAGACTCAATGTAACATTGCTAATTATTACTATCTTTAATACTTGTTCTTTGGTGTGTTCTTATATAACATTACATATATTTGGAACACACAATCTTTAACATAAGAGCAATGCTCACATATGTAAAGCACCAAAAATTAAGAAATAAGACACAACTGCTATATCTGGCACAAAAATCTCACAATTTATAATTCAGAAGTTTTTTTTTTTTTTTTTTTTTTTTTTTTTTGCTTTTTTTTTTTTTTTTTTTTTTTTTTTTTACGAGTTAAAAAATTACAATAAATATTCTGACTCCTAAAAATTTTATTTGATTGAAGGAATTTCATTTCTGCAATTTAAAAAATTCAATTCTAAGGCATGCATACCAGATTTAAAGTCACATATATACAAACACACCAATACAATCCTCACGCGCCTTTCCTGCAACAATTTAATTCCTACATCGTTCGTCTGCAAATTTAGGTCTAGAAAAATTACCTATGCAAACTACATGTATATATAAACCACACCCAGTTTTAAGATGATATAACTAGAAACAATAAAAAACAATAACAACAGAATTCCACCAAAGGATAAAAGTACAGAAACTGGTATAAAGAAAGAGGACACCACTACAAATTTTAATATAGGAATGAAGTGATAATTAAAATGTTTTCTAATTTGTGCATGTTGAAGCAAAGTTTAAACTGCAACTGGTGCATGACACATATGAATATGGAAACTAATTAGTGAGAAGAAAGTACAAATTTTTATACTGATATTTTCTTGGCATGGGTGCTGAAAATTTTTCCTCTTTTCGAACATCTTCTGGAATGTAACAGCCTCCAACCTTAAAACCTGAAAGCAAGCTCCAGAGAGAAAGATTTAGTCTAATATTTATTGTTGTCAACTTCTGCAACCCTTTCAATGGGTGCAGGTACAAAGGAAAAAGAAAATATATACTTATAAGACCTAATTCTGACTATCCACCTCAGCTTAAGTAAGATTAGCATTCTTATCGGCTTTTATGTGCCAGATTTCTGCAACCATAAGTAGTATCCATTCTTTTTCCAAACTAACACTTCACTTAATTGTTTGTACGACACACTCCTGATACAATAGTTCACACAGGCTATTTGAAGATAATGCTACGATAATTGATATTTGAAGTACTTATTTATTATTAGCTGTAGCTTCTCTCTAATTATTGGCAAAGTAATGAAATAATGTCTCAGCTTAGGCAATATTAACATAATTTCCAAATGTACACTATATGTAAATTATGATGCTTTAAATGTTATTTGAAATTATGATTTTTTAAAGTTGAAATAAGTTTATTAATTTCCATTAGTTTATCATTGTTTTCTATGCACAAAATAACACAGATTGTGAAAACATTTAAGTCTCCTGAAGATGCACTTTCAGCACAGGCCAAATTCATCCAAAAACCAAATGGCATCATATGATTTCTATATTAAATGCAATCCATTCCTTATATTAAAGTACTATGAGTAAAAACTGTTATTTATTTACATGTTTCTCAACTGCAATATGCAAGTTTCCTGACTAGATGGCTTTCACTTTTATCTTTTCTCCATCCTACTGAAAACCAAGTTTATACCAATATCCAATTTCCAATATCCCAGGTTTAGTTGTAATTTTTACAGCAAATTACTACACAAGGCAATTTTATGACTACAAATAACTCAAAATTGAATAAAAAGTTTTCTTGGTTGGGGGGAGGAGAACACACTCACATCAGGATCATGAACATTTACCTCTTCAGTGGCACAACTGCATTTATCCGGACATGAGGTCCCCCCCATCCCCATTTGATTATATCACAAACATTATGTATACAGAAACTAAATTATACAAATTTTCAAAAAAAAATTGCTGTTTAAATACAACGAACTGTTCACAAGCATATCCATAAGGCTATGCCATTTGGAAGCTTATCTTTAATTAGGCTCTTGATCAATATGACATAAGTCTATTTTGATCCTTGTTGCCAATATAAATATTTTAAATGAATTTAAGTGTTTGCATTATTTTTTAAATAACATATCCAAAAAGTCATAATTTCAGAAATAATAATTAACAGGTAGGAAAAACAAGAAGAATGAAATGCAAAATGGCTGATGTACCAAACTGGGAATGACAAAATATATCATTCCTTACAGAAAAGAATAAGATAAAATTTTAGTAAAGAGATAACTATACTTCTAATGTATGTCCTGTTTCTAATGCCAGTGCTTGGAAATCACTTTCCAATTCTGAGTTTTCATTTCCACGAACCTAAATGGTAAGAAGACAGCTGTTTTATTCAAAAGATATACAATACAAAAGTATCTTGTATAAGTTAACGGATTTAATTAAACACACAATATAAAATTTAAATAATACATTAAATTTACAGATTTATTAAATCATAATGTAACAAAAATACTATCACATTATGCATAATTTTGTGATGACTGATGAATGACTAATAATTTATGTTTATTACTTTATTCTCCAAAGTTGTTATACTTTGAATACTCCATACTCAATATTACATAGCTTCAACTAAATTCAAGTTACTAGCATGAGAAACAAACAGAAAAATAGCATTCACCTGAAACTAAATACTGCCATTACACACGCCCTATACATAATCAATTTAAAATGGTTCCTTCATGAGTGCAAGACCTTTTCATACAATACACATTTTGAAAAGCCACTAATAACTTTGTATTTTATATAATACTAGGTACAAAAATTTTTTCACATATACAAGATATTTATATCTCAGTTTAAAAATTATTACAATCTGTAACTACAAACTCTGCAAAAATTAACCTTGTTAAAAAATTATAATTCTAACAAGTTATAATTTTAATATTTCTTACAGAAAAATATATTTCTTCCTGTTTCCAATAACAAAAGAATAATGCTATTTCTCAGCTGTTATACATGTGGTCCAATTTTACTTAATGCTATCAATTTCATCAACTAAAATTTGCTGGTGCATGTATCTTTCTATTTATCTATGTACACACACACACACATATATATATTCTTCTTTTGAAAAAAACTATACTTAATACAATTCATAATAAGTCTGGCAAGTTATATTTCTTGCATCACCTAATACATATGTTTGATACTTTAATGGTTCTCAGCACAAGCTATCTGCTTATAAAGAAATACTTTTGCAAAGAATATTTTTAATGACAAATGGATTACAACTGTCATAGATGGTGAAAACCATAGACAGACAGCCTTTTCTGCAACGGATCTGACACAGATTAAACTATCTTGGCCTCAAGACGCACTTCAGTGACACTCAGATGCGGAAATTTTCCAACCTGCTTTAAAGTAGCTCATTAAATAAAACTTTAGAGGATTAATAAAAATCTTAGAAACATATGAGAAAAAGAATTTTTTATCAGATGAATACGAAAAACGCGAAACAATTTTACATAACAATTAGCCCCTTAACACAATAATATATAGAAGATACGTAAAGCTGTATCACGTGCCATTTTGTTAAAAGTAGAAATGCAACCCCTAAGGACAAGAAACCACCAACAGGAAGGCACTAGTCATGAAAAGTGAAAATAAAATACATAAAAAGAGAAAGAGAGACAGCAACCACTTGCCCGCAGCAATAAATCTAGCGGTCTGTGACGCTCCGATCTAAGTGCGCTCATGCATGGCTGGTAGGAAAGTTTTCTGCAACATATCCTACGGAAGATGAAAAATCCTTCCTCTTACGATGCTAAGCGAGTTACATTTTTAACTCTCACTTTTGTTCAAAAAGAAATGCTAAACTAAATGTAACAAAAAAAGAAAAAAAAAAGACAGAGTACATTTTAATTTTAAAAGCATTCTTTTGAAAAATATTCCATTAAAATGCTGATCTTACAAACGAAGAATTACCCCTACACAAAAAGGATCCTAATACTACGCTTAAAAATTAAAAGTCTAAATATATACATTTGACTTAGAAGAGACAGTTTATATGACTTACAATATAAAAGACTCTTAAATGTCTCCAGCTCTGAAAACGTAATTATAATGCACAAAATATCAGATCCTATCAATATCCTATTCTATCAGACCTATAGACTCAATCATCGGTAACTTCAATGAAAGTATTCAGACACTGGTACAGCAAAATCTAGAACTTTTATGAATATATTAAATTAAATATACGAATTTAAGTATTTTATAATATTCACAAAAAAAAAATTCACGGACTTTCTCACTGTAGTAATTAGAGGCCGAGATTTAAAAGTAATTCTTGGAAATAATTCCCCTCCGGCAACTGTTCAAAGGTTTGCTCAATTTTCGGAATAAAATCATAAAAGGAAACGGAAATTTTCTTTTAAACTTCCTTTAAATACATTAAGAATAGCATAACACTATATTTTTCACTTTGAAATAAATAAATGCTACAAATGTAAAGAAATAAAATTAAGATGCTTAGCCAATTATGGCGACCCTACACAACGTCAAAATCGCGCCAATACGAACAGGAGGAGGTAGCTGGTGGAACGAGCTTATTGGTTCCTTCACCTTTTTTGCCTTTGTTCCTGACACGCAAAGCAAAAGTAACACTGTTACACACTTCTTTCTTTGATTACGATTCTCGATTTCTTTCCATTTTTAAAAATTATAAACTGAAAAAACGTCGCTCCTAAAATACACAAGCAATTTTCAAGAATGTCCTGCAATTTAATTTCTTATTCAATGCATAAAATGAAACTCAAAAATGAAAGTATAGTTACTTTATTGCAAATTAACAAAACGAATCTTTTAGGAGTTAATCAATGCCATAATGCTCTGAATTCGTATTAAAAATTCTACTAATTACCTAAAACAAGAAGGAACTACGAACTAACCGTCAAATATCTAGTTCTATAGCTAACATCAAGCTCATAATTCAAACAGCGATTACGATTTTGAAATATAATAGTAATTAATCTGCAGAACAACAAAGCGAAACTTGCGCAATTTTTTATTTAGCAAATTCACGAAATCGAAGTATATGGTTTCTTGCAAAAAAGTATTTCCTTCCACCACAGAGATCCACTTTATAAAGATCAAATTAATTTTTAACACAACAGCTTTATATAAAACAATCCACACATAATCCAAATGCAACAATTAACCCCAAAAATAATTGTTGATTCATATTTATCATAGGCATAAGCATATTCACTGCTTAGTTTACTAAAAATATACTTTAAAGAAAATAATTTTAATAAATTCAGACATATGTTCCTGTCTACATAGTATAATGTAAACTTTTAGTTACAAATTTAGTTTTAGTTACAGACTACCATTCCTCCTTGCTTTCGCTGCAAAATAAACAAAATTATCACAAGCTATGCAACTACTCCATTCTCAGTGGTTCTCAACATTTTTCTGCCTCATGCATTCCTTTCACCATTGCTAGACAATCACCCACTCCTTTCCAAAACTCAAAAAATACATACATATTTATTTAATTTTAGATTTATTTATTCAAGTCTTTTATAAATCAAACAAGAAAATGTTGATAAATACCAAAACTTGAATAAAAGCAGTTTTTTATATTCCTATAAAAGTACATTTTTGTTAAAAAAAACACTACATATATATATATATATATATGTTAAAATGGATGTGGTATATTAATGCAGTAAAAGGCAAAAACTAGTTTATGATACAGTTTATTGGGGATAATGGATTAAAACATTCTAGTCACAGAATTCATCTATAATTTTATATCATGAACAATCAGAGTGGAGTAAGCACCCATGATAAATTAAAAAGATAATGCCTTATATATTTGACAATGCAATTAATAGAGTTTGTTAACTTAGATTGCCCTGCAGCTTTATTTTTCATGATATAAATTTGCAAATGAATTTTGTAAATAGAATTATTTAATCTAATATTCATATTAAACTACATGATAAATTATTATTCCCCTTTTAGTGCATAAATTATCATATTCATTCTAAATAAGAGCTAAATGTATAAATTTTTATTTATTTTTTGCCTCAATTATAAATTATCAAAAAAAGGATTAGAGTGCCAAAATGCACTCAGCAATTTTTCCAGGAGAAACGTTTTTTTCTCATCTACTTCAAACAACACATTTTTTTAAAAAGTTGTAGAAAATCACTCAAATGATATTAGCTTGTGATTCTTAATATTTTACATGTTGAAATTTTAAAATTATGAATGTCAAGCAGTCTAAAAAAAACAACCAATTTTTCAAAACTTCCCCCTTCAAATTCAGAAATTAAGTTACGATTTTCATTGAAAAGACTTTTTTTACTGCTGCATACAAATAGTAAAATTTTGATATGTTTAGTTTGTTCGTTAAACAAAGACAAGTGCAAAAAATCTATTAAACATTAACTTTTCAAAAGTCTAAATGGAATTTAGTAGAACTTGCACATCATATTCCACTGTTTCCAATCAACAGTACGAATACAAAATGTAAACTCAACAGCTTATCAGGAAGAAGTAAGTTAAAAATCGATGACAAAATTCCACTCATAGTGAAATACAAGTAGTAAACTAGATAAAAGCTCAAATTTAGCATAAATTTGTGTGATCAATTATTTGGTTCACAGCTGCATGTCTGCTAGGAATAATCTCAAACCTACACATTACACATAAGGACATAATTGATTTTACACCTACTAGTATTTTATGCCAAAATAGCTAATCCTTATTTATTATATTTTGCTTGCATCACCAATGTTTTATCAACACATGACAACTTGAGAAATGACTTATACAGGGATGCTCTTTTTTATTAGTAGGAAGAAGTGTTGACATTATTATGCTTGGCAATGATTAGATTTAAGTTAACTGGGCTAAGAAATATGATGAGAAAAATTTAAAACAAATTTCTTTCTATATGCTAAAAATAGATTTTGTTAATGATATTCACAGGCCAAAAGATTACATTTAGTGCTAATTGCATCAGGCATAAGATCTTGAAAAATTTTAATTATATGTGGGAATTTATTTATTCAAGATTTATATAAACCTTAAGCATATGCAAGAAATAGAGACCCAAGTATAATAAATAACTAAACTAGTACAATCAGGCTTAACTGTCTCAGTATTTGATAGAAGCAAGAAAAAATTTAGCGGAACAACTTGTCTTTCGTCGCCTATCTCATGACACACAGCCAAAAATGTATTGTGGATGCTATTAAGCTATGCTAAAATTATAATTTACCGATTCCAAGGAATTTCAGCCAATATAGCAAATTCAGCTGTTCCTTAACTTTCTGATTTGATCCAGCTTAATTATTGTTTGCAGGCTGTTCTTATTACAGCAATTTGACGAAAATTAAAGTTTCAACTTTTGATCTTGTCAAAAAGAGTTTCTAAACGCTGGAGCTGCAGCAGGATCTACAAAGTGAAAGCATATTTCAATGTCTTTTAAAAACGTGGAATTGCTCCAAAAAATGAATAAAGGTATAACCGTCTCAAAATTAATCAAAGCATTGGAAAGTGAACAGTATATGACATAAGACAGAAAAAGAAACTTTGAATTTTTTGTGGATTCTGACACCCCCCTCGCAACAATGACAGAAAAAATTATTCGTTATGCTAAAAGTGAAGATCGTGATAATTGAATGGGTCAGACGGCGTTGCAGCGAGTGAGTGCCACTGACGGATGAAATGCTAATGGTGCAAGCTAAAATATTTCACTAAGAAATTAACTTAAAAATGGAGTGCACATATTTGACAAGTTGGTTAACCAAATTTATAAATCGCCATGGTATAATATAAGGGAATTAAGAATTTCAGGTAAAAAAAGCTTCAGCTGACACTGAAGCTACTGAACTATTTGCAGATAAATTCACTGAACTCATTAAAAATTAAAGCTTCAGCTGATACTGAAGCTACTGAACTATTTGCAGACTAATTCACTAAACTCATTAAAAGTTATCTCCAGAACAAATTTATAATGCTGATGAAACTGGTCTTTTCTGGCAATATGCAAAGCAAAATATGTTGGCAGCATCTATAGAAAAGGCTCCAATTCGCATCAAAGACTCCAAAGAGAGACTAGCAATTTTAGCACGCAGAAATGCAGCAAGAACACAGAAGTGAAAACTTTTCTTAATCAGAAAAAGTACTTGACCTTACAGCATTTAAAGGAGTAATAAGTTTCTCATTACATATCGTGCAAATAAAAGAACACGGATGACGACACAAGTGTTAATGAATGATTGGTTTGAAAATCATTTCATATCCGAAGCTCGGTAGAATTTGGTTGGTTTACCTGATAATGCAAAAATTGTCCTGATTGTAAACATCTGATCAGCTCATACTTCACTTAAAGTGTTAGTGAAAGATAAAGTATCCATTCGAATTATTCTCCAAATTGTATGTCAATCATTCAGCCTACGCATATCAGAATCGTGCGTGTGCTGAAATGCAAATACAAAGTAGAATTTTTAAAATCCATGTTAAATTTTTTGAATAATGGTAAGACTATTCAAGAATTTTTTTAATATTTTAGCATAAAATCTGCTCTGTGGAACATTACAAGATCCTGGAAGGATGTGTATCCAAATACCTTAAAAAATGCTTGGCTTAATTTATGTCCAGCTAGCATATTTCATGGTAAGGCTGAAGAATATGATAGCCACGATTGTGAAGGTTTTCGGACATCGCGAACCAATGCGACCATTCCAATTAATGGATTTTTTAAAGAAATAAGGAGAAGTGCTAATAAATGAAGATTATATAACAGAAGTTTTTTGAAAAATGCCCCAATTATCAATCAATTAATGAATGGAAAAATCTGCAGTATGGTTCTAGATCCAGAAAATATCGTTACCAATAGGGAAGAAAGTTAAAGAGAGGTTATTGAAAACGAAAAAATTTTGATTAACAAGTTACTCAGAATTCTCGAAACAGCAATTACAATGGAACTTTGTAACTGAATAAGAAATTATATCTGTCTACAGAATTAAAGAGAAAATATTAGCACAAAAAACAGGGTTCCCACTCAAACAGGAGAATGAAATTCCCTGACTTCCAGGCATGTTTTAAGAAAATTTCAGTCTATCCGCATAATGCATTTTGGCTGTGCTAAGAGGTAAATTAATTATGGTACCAATTGAAAACACAAAATTTGCCAATTACATATGGCTTATATATTATCCCCAAAGATTACTATTATAACTATAATAGGAGTTGTTTTCTTCAGTGGAGAATTGAGATCAGAATCTGCTCAATGTGGATAAAAAATGTTTTTTTTTTCACCCTGACATTTTGCAGCTAAACGAAACAAACAAATCTATTTAATGATATTTTTAAATAAATTCAGGTATTTTATATTCATTTAGCTGAATACATAAGCAAAAAATATGTGCATTGAATTTTGTGATGTTACGTGATCATACTGCTAGAATTAATTTCAGGATTATGCCAGAGAAAATTTCCTGAAATTTGAAAGCATTATTTTTACTAATAATAAATCAATTTAGGGGGAAGAAGCAACATTAAATTATATGAATAACATTAAAATAATTAAAAAACTGAATTACAATAATCAACGACATTTTGGCGAATATAGTATATTAAATGGTTAGCCTAGATGACTAATTATTATTATTTTTTTTTATTTTACTGCAAAATGACAAATAAGGCATTTATTAAAAAGAGGGGGAAAATGTTTAAAAGATTTTGCGGTAAAATCTTAGTATATACGTTACGACCTTGGCACGATTTCAAAAATTGCCACCAACACCGAAATGGCCCATTTATTGCTCATCTTAATGTTGCCAAACACCGTGAGTACCGTACACAGAGGCTGTATCTTATCCATGGTACCACTATACTAAGATTAAACAGATTTTGTTTTATGCAAGAACATGTATTTTCTTTAATTCAGCATGCACTGCACATGCGCGTATTTCGATAATCTGTTTAGAGCTGCAAAAGTTGGCTCTATGCCAGCTGCCCGAGTGACGCTAATGCCTCGCCAAGAAAGTGATCGCTTCCAACATTGGTGCAAAACTCGCTTTTGGGGGATCGTGGTATGAAATTCCCCGACTTTTCCAGATTTAGACTAAAATATTTGAATTCCCCGACTTTTCTGGTCAATTTTCGAATTCCCCGAGTTTTTCTGGTTTTCCCGGCAGCATGGCAACCCTGAAAAAAGCAACTTAAACAACTTACATTGAAGGAAATGTTTAATAAAGTAAACAAATAGATATTAAGATTTTTTTGTTGTTGTTACCCTTTAGATCCTTAGTTTCCAAAGTGGTCCAGGTGGACCCCCAAGGGTCCACGGGAGACTCAACGTTGATCTACATTGGCGTGACAAAAAAAAGGGAGTTAACAATTCGTACACGGGGGTCCACGAAAATTTATTTGCTTTCAATGTTGGCTTGACTTCACCTATCAAAGTAGGCAGATAATGTTTTATGACTGTTACTTGTAAAAACTTGCATATTCCATAGTACAACTTCTTGAGACTTGCAAAGCACCGCTGCCAGCAACGCTTGTTCAGACGTGCAAAAGGGACGAAATACGACTTGTGGTGTGTTCTTGCAATCTTGCATGAACTTGTTTGATTCTTCACCAATATGAATAAGAGTGCCAAGGATAAACGTTTCTCATCTGTTGCCGGAAATTCGAAAAGTAAAGTGAATCCATGTTAGTGTTTGCGAGTATCGGAAAAAATAAATATTTACCTGCCTATTTCTTATACATACTTTTATTTTATGTTGTAATAAGTATATTTGTAATGTTTGCGTGTGGTAGGTATGTATTAAAAATTAGATACTAAACTGAGTCATTATTAGATACTTCCATAAAAGAACAGACAGCCGAGAAAGGTTGAACTTTTTGTCTCTACTTTATTAGTAATTTTTTTTTTAGCTGACTGCGCCGTAGTTCACTAAAGGAGAGATATATTATGATTGACCTGCATGACTGTAAATATTTCAGGTTCATAATTTGCTGTCAATCCATCAAGTACATCCCTCCCATTAAAATTATGACTATTTTGCGATTGTCATTGTAGAAGTTACGTTACGTTATTAATGTTTAATTTTAATTATATTACGACTGTTATCATATTACAATGTTACAATTAACAATAATTACATATTTGAATACATACCACACAAAAAATATACAATTTTTCTTTTCATTTTTATCACTCCAAATGGGGAGTTTTGTAAATGAAATAAGTGAGAATTGAATGCTTCCTTGTGCTGTGACTAGATGCCAAAAAAGTAAAGTTGGACGGAATCACTTTTTTGATTGGCCAACTTTACTTTTTTGACATCCACTCACAGCACAATCAATTAATTAACCAATCAATTCTCATCTTTTTTCCAAAAACTATTAATTCTGGTTGGAACTCTGCAAATTTCCATAGTTAGATCTAATCTTTACATTTTTTTTTCGAGTTTTGGGAATACGGTCGAAATGTAGCTTCAGGGGATCCACCGGAACCAGCTAAATTTTGAAAGTGGTCTCTAAAAAAAACCTCTGCTTTAGATATAAATGCTTCATTATTCCATAAATCATGATTTCATATTTTTAATTTTATAACTTCTACATGCCATCTTACGAGCTTTAAACTGATGATCCAAAATCCAGAAACATCCCAAATCTGGAATCATCAAAGTCCCGATGAGTCCTGATCTCGGACTTTGCACTCTATCATACACAATGATAACAGTAAAATACCTGGAAATATTTTCCCCCTTTAGTAACTATTTCCATTACAATTCAGAGAGCATTAAATATAGAGGTAAGTGATGATTCCGCTTCATTATTTTTACACACAAATTTATTTACATATAATACAATGGTTACAAGCATTACTATTAGGTTTAGCACCTTCGATCTTCCATAAAAACTAAAACTGTCATAGAATAACATCAGAGACAAGATGCTCAGAGCACCACCTAATGGCATGAGCTTTCAATTTATAACGTCCTCCTCCAATGACGGACTCTAGCCATTTATAGGCATTGGCCAATACTTTAAGGACAGAAGAGGTGGTCTCTTTATTATGCAGGTACATAAGGTGGGGAACTGTTGCCCCACACAAAGGGGCAGACAAATTACAGTCATGCCTTCTCCTGAATTCGAACCTGGGCCCCTGGCTATAGCACTCACAGTTATTAACCACTTACCCATCTAGTCGAATTTACACTACAATATAGTTCCACTTAGGTATCTCAATGAGTTAAACAGAGAATGAATAACAAAAAACCCTGTACAACTGAATATCTTGTGCCCTTCCCTTCCCTCCAGAAAAATTAATGACAAGTATGTTGATCGAAGTTATGCCAGATACTGCAAATGATATGCATTCCACACAGCTGTTTCTTTTAAAAGAATTTCATTTCTTTCTATATGTTTTAAAGTATTTAATATTTTACTTGAACTCACCTTTATTTAAAAATTTGTTCATTTGCTCAATTAAAATATAAAAGTAACAAATACATCCCAAAATTTATTCTTATATACAATAATTCATCATTAAAACACAAGCATCTCTAAATTAAGAATATGAAAAGTGTTTACTTTAAATACAGAAAAACACAACCATTCAGAAAGGCGCAAGAAAAGTTTAATTTTCGTTATGTGAAAATTCTGGACAGTCAAATGAATTAAGAAATTCCTGGTCTAAAATTACGTCACCTGAGCTGTTATCAAAAGCCTACAATTAAAATTATACAATATTTCAGGTAAAAAAATACATTTCAAATATAAAAGCTCCCAGATTTTCATAGGCTTTAAACAACTGAATGAAAAACAACTTACCCAATTATGACATCCCAGTTGATCATGAAAGCTGTCAGAGTTTTTCCTACACTTGGATAAATCATCCCACCAAAATTTTGAAGGATCAGACCATTTTTTAAACAGATACAAGTTACAGATTTACAGATAACAGCATATTAAAACTGTACATCCTAATTTTTTATGCTGCACCATTACTGTTCATTCCTTTTCAAGTAAAGTGCAATGTCAATATTAACTTTTCTGGATACCAGGATTTTGTAGCTTTGAAAACAGTTTCCTATATGCTGTTTTGCAGGAGACAGATCTCAACTTGTTTTTCCCCCAAATGCAAAGGGAAAACATAAGCAGCAATTGATTCATATCCTTCTTTACGAAAAAAAAGAAAAAATTGTTGAAAGTGGTACAATGGATGGATGTCTATGACTAATCTCCGGATCCAAGTGCGAATTCTTTGAACAATACAGAACAAAAGGGGTGTAAATAACATTTTCTAAAAGACAGCTATGTAAATCATACTTACATTTTAGATGTTATAAGTGAGATTCCAAATAGTAGTCCTATATGTGCTTTAACCCCTTCCTTCTCGCTCCCATCAAAATGACGGGGTGAGATTTCGTCCTCTATTTCTCGCGTCCGTGATTTTTCTGGGCTGGAGAGTTCAAAAGCAACGTGTTAAAAGGATTAAAACCTATTCATTTCTTTTGCCCGGAAAAAGTTTTATTCCTCATTTTACACACCAGATGGCAGTACCAGAATATTTTATGCAATTAGAGATAGTTTATTTTAAACTAGATGTCAGCACTAATCAAATGTGTGTTTATGATATGTGTTTTGTAATTTTATCATTAGCTCAGTTACTTAGTCTCATTGTGAATGCACATGGTCTCTGTTCTGTGATAAAATATACTTATATTTTTATTCTGTACATTATGAAGTCAGATAGTGAACTGGATTCTGATCTTCATATAAATGGATCTGAAAGTGATTCTGAAGTAACTGATTCTTATGTAAGTTCGGTTAGTGAATCTGAGAGCAATGATGATGGATCTATACTGTTGCATGGATGAGCATGGTCTAAAATTGTGACTACTTCAGCAGATCATGCACCCCCACGTTTTAAATTTTGAAGAACACCAAAGGTAAATAAAAATTTTGATCCAAGTTCTGGTGTCTTACAATATTTTAAGTATTTGTGAATTGACTTTAGTGGATCTCACCATTTCGGAAATAAATAGGTATGTCGAACAATGCCAAAATTCTCCAGGATTCCGCCTATCCAAAAATAGAAAACCTTGGATACCTGTCACAAAGGAGGAAATTCTTAAATTTCTCAGTATAGTTATTTTACAAGGTATTGTAAAAAAACGAGATCCAAAATGTATTGGAGCAAAAAACCTTCAATTTCAACCCTTTTTTTCAGAAGCATAATGCCTTATAATACATTTTATACATAAGTTCCTGAATTTTGTAGATAATGAAGCTTTTGACTGTAACACACATTCAAATCCCAAGCTGCATAAAATCTTTCCAGTGTTACAGCACCTGAATGAATTGTTTCAAAGAGCTGTAACTCCTGGATGCGATCTTGTAATTGATGAAACTCTCCTGCTTTTTAAAGGCTGTTTAGGATGGCGACTATATATACTGAAAAAGAGATCCTGTTTTGGAGTAAAATCGTATTTGTTATGTGAATCAAGTTCAGGGTATATATGGTCACAAATTATATGTACTGGAAAAGGTACGGTTTTTGATGCAAAACATAAAGATCTGCCCCAATCAATTCAAGTTGCGATGCAAGCCTCTGCTAAAACAAGGATATTATCTAATAACAGACAATTTTTATACCTCACCAGAATCGGCAGACATGCTTTTAAAATTTCAGATACTTATGGAAATGTAAAACTGAAAAGAAATGCCTCAAGAATTAGTAAAAAAAAAAAAGAATCACAAAAGGTGAAAATGTTGTTTTTCGTCGAGGTAAAGTTCTTGCCATGAAGTGGAAAGATAAGAAAGATATTACCATGCCATCTATAGTGCACACAAATGACATGGTAGAGATGTACAGTGTCATAACAAAGTTGTCAAAAAACCTACAATTGTCACAGATTACAATAAAAATATGGTAGCGGTTGATATTGTAGACCAGTATCTTGGAGATTACTCTATTGCTCGAAAAAGAGGAAAGAAATATTATAAAAAAATATTTTTTCATTTGTTAGACCAAACTATTTTGAACTCATACCTTATTTACAAAAAACAAGGTGGGAAAAAAATTCCATTTGACGTTTCGTTTTATCTTTAGTAGATGAACTTATTGAAATGTATCCGGTCATCAGACACCATTTCAAAAAGAGGCTGGCCAAGCATGGAGGATAATCCAAACCATTTGATTGAAAGACATTTTATTAAACAGATACCCACAACTAATAAGAAACGGCAAACATCAAGAGAATGCAAAGTTTGTTTTTCCAGAAGAGATGAAAACAATAAGAGATGTAGGAAGGAAACACGGTACTACTGTCCAGCCTGTGACGTTGGCCTTTGCATCTCGTGCGTTGAAATTTATCACACAAGAAAAAATTACTAAGCTTTGTTTATATTATGCGTAAGTTTAATAAAATTCTCCTTGAATGTTTAAAACACATATTTTTAAATTTTGATGGCTTACCGGAAAACCAACATTCAGTCAAAATAACCCTCAATGCTGGCTTTTCCTAAAAAATTACTTTTTTAAAATTTCAAGCTAAAAAAAATCCAAAAATTAAAAATGAATGCATATATTGTACATACATTAATTTTTATACAATTTTCTTCAATAAAAAAAAATAGGCACTTTTATGACCGTTTTCTGGAAAATTATCCGATTGTTAAGGGATAAATTGTTAAGGGATTGTTAAGGGTTAAAATTATCCGATTGTTGCTTTGCAAGTCTCTCATCTACATAATTTTTATTAAAAAAAATTCTAAAATATTCTGGTTACTTGAGCTGTCTGGATAGTCAGATTTTTACTGCACTTGTAATTTTTCAAAATATTTCTTTCCCTTGTTAACAGATTAAAAATAAAACTAATTTGAAAAACATCTGAAAACATTTCACTTATTTTTAAGAATATTTTTGATGGCAATTTTCTTTTTTAAATACATATGCACGATTCAAATTTCAAGCATATATTAACAAAACTATGGACAAAATGCTGCTCAGAAATTAATTATCAACAATACGAGTCATTTTTATTCTTATGAAAGAGAAAAATAGAACATAACTTGTTTTACCTCAAGAAAAGACCATCAGACAAGAATAAGAATGTATGGTCTATCTCAACCTGTGTTTAGTTAACTGTTAATATGATCCATGCAAACACTGCTAACTGCCAACATTAAATTTTATAATTTTACTTTTATTTCTGTAATAAAAAAAATATAATAAAATAAATAAAAAAAAATTTACCTCTAATACACTATCATCACCAAGTGCCCATCTTGATTGCTTCCCTGTATAATTCTGAAAATCTGGGTCAGTCTGTGGACGCTGGAAAAAATAGCCAACCATAGCATCATCTTGAGACCTCGTGGCTATGTGTCGCACAGACTGACCACCACTCATTTCAGGATGGCCGTTAGTCAGCACTTCATGTGGTCGGTCAGCCCAAACCACTTCATTCATGCTAAAAGAGAAGGAAATTAAATCATAAAACAAATTATTACAATACATTAAACTTATAAAAATTAATATGCCAAAGATTCAATCTAGCAACATTCTTTAAAATTAAATTTACTGCATTGAGGTATATCTTAAATTCATTTTACTTTTCTAAGATCATAACATATTTCATCTATACAATGTTAATTCTCATGCTGAATCCAGCAAATTTACAGATTCTACACAGCATATAATCAACTTTTTTTTTTCTTGTTTAAAACATACAGATTTATAAAAAACCTTTATGGGCATGCATAGGCATCTTATAAGAGCCGAATGAAATTAATTTTATACTGCTTTTGACATACTAAACAGTGAAAGGATTATGAAAAAAAAATTTACAGTAATTCTCTTTTACAGTGAAACTGAAATTACATCCATAAATTGATGAAATTCAAAATTGTATTCAGAAGTTTATTTTTAGTTTATTATTTTAGTCACATTTTTGAAGTTCTGACAAATTCTTAAGATGTAAAACAGATTCAATTTCAAAATTTATAATTATTATATAAATAGTTACAAATTAAATTTGTTAATATAATGAATTATTGGTTAGTAAAATAAGCCATGGAAAAAAATAAAACTGTACATATATTCCACAAATGTTGCTCCATCTCATATTTTTATTCAAGTTTCTTCATATAATACCGAATACAAATATGACAAAAGCAAGTGATGAGCACAGAACAAAACTATGACTTATCTGTATGTTATGTTCCATATTCACATAAAATGTAAAATATAAGAGTTGTAAAACTAATTATATAAAGTGAATTCTCGCATAATTTGAAGTCAAATGAGTCTAGCAAATCTTAGTCTTATTGAAAGCATGTTAAGCCCCTAAAAGATGCAAATTACTCATGCATTATTCCCACTGAAGTTCTCTGAATGGTTCAAAAATTGTAAAATGTTTAGAGGAAACTAAATATTTCTGATGTAATAAAAGTCTTTAGAATAAAATAGCTCAGAATGAAATTAAAGGCTAACACTAATGAAGGAAGATCCTGCACATATAAAGAGTATCAGTCTATGTTAAAATTCTTGCTGGGTTATAGGATTTGAAAACATAGAATAGAAGAGTATGAATGAAATACTGAAATGTAAATGAGGGGGATGGGGGGAAAAGGAATAATGAAAACTACAGGATTCTGACAGAATAGGATTTTCTTGATGCAATGTCACAAGCAGAAAATAAAGGTGAAATAGCATGTGATGACCATGACGGGAACATTGGACTATAATGATATCTTTGCAGTGAATACTACATGGATAGAAAAACATTTAACCCTTTCTGGCATGCTACCTTTTAAAGTTGGATTTTCAACACAACAAAAAAAAAAAAAAAAAAAAA